>BMAO01001547.1:0-34357 GCA_019973975.1 Trichonephila clavata | reverse complement strand
CAATTGAGTTTTCGTTGTGGGGTTTCGAACTTCTAAATAATCCATTATTTGGTGTTCTAGTCGCATTACTATGTGATCAATTAATTTAACTCATCATAATTCAAATTTAGAGTTTTATGAATTTTTAACCGCTGAAAAATAAAGTCTGACGGGGCTTGACCTCTCGTTGTTTTGACGAAAAAAACTGAGCTTCTAGCTCTGATTTATTCCGTATTACCGGAAAACTATCTGATAATTTCTTTTTAAGTGTTGCAAATGCAGTCGCTTCTTCATTTACACACTCGAAGCCGATAACTTGAAACCAGTCTAACGCTCTCCCAACTAAATGACCTTTTAAATATGCACACGATAGATTCGCCGGTATTTCATAGTAAGCTATATTATCATCGATATTATTTAGAAACTCAGACACATTTTCTTTACCCGAAAAAAATAACTCCGGCAAAACTCTAAATCCTGCACCTGCTCTTAATTCCGGTATTTCGTTTGGGCGCCAGTGTCGTAGTCTCCCACTACCCCTTTGCATATTATCTATGTTAGGATATGTAGGATTCATAATTAAAGACTACTCAAATAATAAATCACTTATTTATTATTTCTTTAAGACAGAAATCCACAATTAATAATCAACTTTAAGAACAATAAATTATCATGGAGTATTATCAGAATTCAATTATGGACGACGGAATACTAACTGATATCACGAGGGGAATAACACGTACAATCAAACTACACATTTAAATCTAAACTACAAAAGTTACAGACCTGAAATCTTCTTCAGAAGGAACCTGGAACTAGTAGAATTTAGGAAGTGGCTATAATCTAGGATATCTTCAATAACTTCTGAACCGCCTTAATGAATCTTTTTCAATAATCTTCTTTCCTCTATCAAATTTCACTTCATTAAACTAGACGCTTAAAAACACCTTCTTAGACAACCACGTAGTTTACTTTTCAATCCCAAACACGGAGTTCTACTCTATCAAACCGCTTAGTCATCCTTATCTCTTCATTTCATTTCTCCCTTTTATATCTCTTTCGAACTCGCTAAACCCGAAACTATCTTATTTACATAAGTCACACTTTAAGCTCTCAGTGGGGATTGGTCAAAATAAATACAATTTAAAGTTTTTAAGAGAAGGTTAGTGAAACGCGTAAGCACCCGTCACAAGCTTTGGGAATTTTCGAGAGAAAGATCTTACGCTGCTTTCTTAGTGATATCCAAGTGAATGGATCATAGAGATGATCTAACTTAGAACTCTACAAAATTTACAAACAACCTGATATTATAAAATTTTCAAATTACAGAGACTTAAATGGGCTGGTTATCTGGGTACAATGAATGAAGATCGTTGCTACAAGAAAATCTTTCAGGAAAAGCCCAGGGGAAGTAGATCTCGGGGCAGACCCCTATTAAAATGGATTGACTGTGTTGAAAAAGACCTAAATATTTTAAAGGTCAAAAACTGGAAAACAGTTGCCAAAAGTAGGGATGCCTGGAAAAAACTTCTGGAGAAGGGCCTACCCAAGGCTGTCAAGCCATTGAAGAAAGAAATACAGCAGTTTCCTTTTCCTACTTTAGAGGGCAATGTGCTACTTCCCACTTTATTTTTCAAGGGAAAAAAATACTCTCCCTTCCCTTCCTCATCTTGCCATTAAGACAACTGGAAACATTTTCTACCAGTAGTTGAGAATGCATTGTCTAAAACATTTTATTGACAGGTCATTCTTTTACTGTTCAAAATAATTCAACTGAACTGTGACATTTTATTAGGATCTTGAATACGTTTTTGCTGTTTTTTTGACAAAATAAATGTTTTTTTTAAATATAAGGTAAAAACATATTTTACTGAATGTATTGCCCATTATTAAAGACCACTTTCAGGCATAATATGAATTTGATGTTAGAAAAACGATGTCTTTGGAGGCTACCTAAGAATCAACTCATTTTTTTTGGAATCTCCTTTACAATGGAAGCACTGCTTAGCCAGGCCACCATCAAACAGAATAAATGATAACACTAGGTAACATCAAATATGTTTCGGGCTCAAAAATGGTTTATTATGAAGTATTTTAGCCCACTAAACACGAAAGTCAACATAAAACTTCAGATTAGCTTGTTTACATGGATCAGAACTCCTCCTTACTCATAGATGGCTGTATTTTCATTCATCTTTACTTTCTGTGTATAGCCATTTAAGCGTGTAGATGGAAGCACTTGCTTCAGGATCGATTTTTAACTTCTACAAAAGGCATGTAACAGCGCCACCTCTGCAGGTGTGTTTTGAGTGTAACTTAGAGCATCAGTAGAACAAAGAACAGAAAACAGTGCATGATTCAAGTAACGATTCTCCACACACTAAATCGAGGTCACTCGATTTAGTCTGAGGAGAAAAGAAGACAGAACTTCTGTCATCCAGACTGAAGCAATGGAATCTACTCCTACAAGGCGTCAATGTCACAGACAGAGTACAGAAATTGTGAAAAAAATCTTCTTCATTTCTTTGAGAAGAACACATGGTTGCATGTATCGATGTCAATGGCTTCATGAATTTCATGAACATCAGTTATGATCCAAATAACTGGAGGTTGTTTATAGACTCTTCCAAGCTTAGTTTGAAAGCAGTAGTACTACACAACTGCAGCCTTCTTCCTTCCATTCACATGAAGGAAACTTATGCAAATGTGAAATTACTTCTAGAGTTAATAAAATACGAGGATCATAAATGACAGATCTGTGGTGACTTGAAAGTCATTGCTTTACTCATGGGAATGTAATTAGTCTATACCAAGCACTGCTGTTTTCTGTGTTTGTGGGACAGCAGAGAATGCACTACATACAAGACAAATGGTTGTCCAGGAATCTAAAATCAGGTTAGAGAAATGTCCCAAATGATCCTCTTGTAAACACAAATGACCTCTCTGCACATTAAGCTGCGATTATTGAAGAATTTTGTGAAATCCATTAACAAGGGATGAAGAGGCTTTCCAATACCTTGGATCGTGGACCCTCAAATACGAAAAATCATGAAGGACCTCACATTTGATCAAATTCTCGAAAGAAAAGAGAAAGCAGCCTGGGAAGCCTTTAAAAGTGTGGTACGAGGATTTCTAGATGGTAAAAAAAGATGAGAACAATCTACAGTTGATGAAAGAACTCCTATAAAAGTTCTATGACCAAGGATGCAATACATCTCTTAAGATACATTTTTTACATTCCTATCTTGATTTTTCTCTAAAAACTGAAGAGCTGTAAGCGATGAACACGATGTAAGGTTTCATCAAGATATCGCAACAATGGAACGTAGATATCAGGATCGTTGGGTTGAGTCGATGCTTGCAGAATACTGCTGGACAGTTCTAAGGAATATTCAAGTTTCGACATACAAAAGGCAATTCAAAAGAAAATGTTCACAGGAAATAAACTAAAAAAATACTGATTTCTGATATGAACACTGTTTTCTTGAAACTTGTCTTATTGTATTATATTTGTTAGTAATGTTTAGTCCTTCAAATTTACCCATAAATTAATGTATGGGCCATTGTATATCTTACAAACAAGAGCTAATAAATATATTTCATTTTCATTTACATATTCATTTTTTTAATCCAAAATTAGTAGGAATGGGCTATTTAAAACTAGGAAACAGACAATAAGCCTTTTTTTGTTGCCTAGTGTAATCGGTAGGGGCTATGTTTAATGAATATGGCATGTGGGGTAGAACTTCATATCTAAGCATTTTGAGGGAGGTTTTCACTGGTTTTGCAACATGTGGCTGGGCATTGCCAAGTAACAAAATCACTTTATTGCATCTCTGCTCATATAGCGGTCGCTTTTCCATTAGATTCGATTCAAATACACCAATTGAAGTTCATAGCTATTTCTCTTGATAGTCCCACTGCTGCCACACATTAGCATTTTTTTCAATGTATAATAATCATAGTTATAACATTTAAAATATATAGATTTTTCAATGCCATTATTAATAATTAAAGAAAAAATAGAGGATCTTTGTTATAATAAATAAAGTTACACAATTTTTTACTTAATATCTAAGTTTCTTACAACATGCAACTTTCAAAATACAGTTTAGAAATAAACTTTTTAAACCAAATATAAATGATTATATACTATTATAGTAAAAAATATACACATCTTTAACTTTATTTTAAAAAATACCATTTTAATTACCACAAACTACTCTCTTAACAACATGCAAATATAAATATAGATCTTTTCTTTATTTTCCTACTTTTTTAAAATTTTGAATTAACTCTAGTTTTCAATTAAATAAAAAATATTACCTCAGTCATTCTTAAAGATTCTAAAAATGCTATCTGCTCCTCTCTATTCTTCTGTATCATTTTCTCATATTCACTTAGTTTACTTGGCTAGATTAAAAAGAATATATAATCAACATTTTAACGTATTACAAAAAAAATCTTCTGGTTTAACAAGATATTAATAGTTTAAAATAAATAAATCATCTTTAATATATTGATGATTGTATTATACACCTTAGACAAATATTTATTAAACATGATTTAATATTTGTTCTGAGTAGTAAATATTTTATTTTAAATTAGGCCACATTTGATTTAAATTTGTACTCGTGTCACATTTTGAAGCTGTATGAGGGTTGACTTTCATCCGGTATCGTAGTTAGTGACGCTGATTGCTATGCCATAGAGCCCTGAGTTCAAATATCAGAGAAGGCATGGATATTTGTGAATGTAGAGTGCCTGTGCAGCATGGGGGCACTCTAAATATCTGTTGAGCTGCAAGTCCTCTTGAGAGGTTGGAGGAAGGGGGAAAGAGGTGGTATGCCCCTGATTGCTCCCCAGGGTTGTTCTTCGAATTTAAAGTGGAACTGTGCCCAATTGTACTGTCACCTGCATGGTGTGCAAAGCTGCAGCTAACAACAGATGTAAAAACCAGCCCTTTGCCACGATAAACTTCATGGGCCTCAATCCAACAAAACCAATGATCAAGTGGCAACTACATGAGGGTTATCAGTGATGGACTTTGTCAAAATTTCAGTCAAGTAATGAGGGTACATGAAGTAGCATCTCCACTTCAAAGCTCTCACACCATATCAATACAAAGACTCTAAGCTTCAACAAATTAGACAAGAATCAGCTCTTCTATAAAGCTGGTCTTCAGTAGCACAATCATAAACTCAAGTCAACAATGCAGATGACCGTGATTACTTGGCTGCAACAAAGTAATCGTAAAAGAAACAGATTGGATCCTATTTTGGTGACAAAAATTATTTGGGATCAGAAGTAGCAAAATGTCTACCAAAATGGCAATCATAACTTTACGAAACAATATACATAAAACGAAAGAGTAAAATTTAATCATTTTCTGTTCCCACCTAAGGAAACAGGCTATCCAAAAATTTATTTTGATCTGTTCTACATTAAACCAGAATTTTCATCAAGAAAATCAAATGAATTTTGTAAATTTTAATTTTTTATTCAAAGTTGTAATTATTATCAAAAAGGAGAAAATCTATCATTTTTGCAATAAATTTCATAGCGGTAAAACGAGACAAAAATTCCATTTTGTTCTTTTTCACTATTGTCAAAAAGGAGAAAGTCAGCAAGCTCTAATATGAAAAGTAAGTGTTCCCCATTTCTTTTCATTGTACTTTTTTGGCAAAAGACTTTTTCAAACATTATTTCATGTTATGTTTTTTTTTTACATTTAATAACTCTTAATTTTTGTTTTTTGCTCTCTCGCAAGGAAATAAAATAAAATTTAATATGCCTGAATAAAAGCATACTAGCTTAGAGCTTTATCTTCAACCAACAAATAAAATTTCAATCTACATAATAAGAACATTAAATATTCAAGATCTTTGTAATGCTCCAGAAATTTATAAGTATTTAACGACTCTTTGGGGGGAGGGAGGAAGAATCAGTAGCATAAATATCTTTTCCAAAGAATTATAAAATTTTGAAAATCACATATTTAAAAGCTTAATTAATAATTCCTCAACTTGATAATATTCTTCTCTTAATATTTTGAGCCATTTAACATCTGTACAATACATTTCATTTCATTGAAATATTAATGATTTTGTTTCCAATTTATAAAATATTAAACAGGCAAAAAATTAAATTAGATAAGTGTTTTATTAACATACACATAAGTTAAAATGCACCTACATACTTAATTTTTAAATATGGTTCTAATTAATCCTTTAAAAAAAGAAAAATATCTTTATAAAAAAAAGACATTAAAATTTTTTTAAATAAAAAGAAGATAATTCAAATGTATTTAACAGAGAACTAAAATAATGTAAAAAACTTGAAAATAATTTGAGTTCCCCCAAAAAATATACTTTTTAAAAAAAAAACCTACAAAGAGAGTAACTTGTATTATAAATTTAAATTGAAAACAAAGTTATAAAAAAAAAGTTTTATTAAGCATTTTCCTTTGTCAGTTCACGGCATACGAAGAGCTATCTGTGTAATTAAAAGTGTAGAGTGTTGTTGTGTCTGTAGTAATTGTATGTATAAACTGTGTCTGCGCAATCCCAATTGCGCTGCCTGAACTGTGCATGCCCTGCAACTCCAATGTAAATGTACAGAAGTTATGAGAAATTAATAAACACAAGTCCACAAGAAAACTGTGTCGTGATTGTGTGTCATGAACAATATGTGCTAGAGACTCTTGAGTCCACTTACGTGTTAGAGCTATCGAATTAAACATTGGTCCTATGAGGCCAGAGTAAAACTAATGGATTAACCTATGGATTAAAAAAAAGACTGAAAAGCCAAGTGCGGCAAACAGTGATTTGTGTAAACAGCCAAGTTCGGCAGCCAGTGATGTGAGGTGAGAGCAATGTTCTTTGAATTTTTGTGAGAATTTAATTATGTCTTTAATTGCTAAGTTGAAGAAAGGCGAGTTAAAACTTGTCGCGGAGGAATTAAAACTAATTGTGCCAGATAATGCAAAAGTTCTTGATTTGAAAATTTTAATTGAAAGTAGTGAAGTGTATAATACAGCCACAGAATTAGTTAAAACTGTTATTGACTATGCGGTTGAAGAAACGAGAATTAAAAAATCTGCGAGTGAAGCAAATTTAGAGTTAGAGAAAATTAAGTTAGCGCAGTTAGAGAAGCAATTAGAGCTTGCTAATATTCGGAAAGATTTAACACGATTCTTCACTTTCAACAGTGAGCGCCACCGAAACATGTAACAATATTAGTATCGAAACGTTAATAAAAAGTGTAAAAACATTAACTATCTCTGTACCCTCGCGTGTTGAGTCATATAATTTATTTTTTCAGTCATTAGAGAAAGCATTCAAAACGAAAGAGGTTCCCGAAGAATGGAAATCGGAAATTCTTTTAAATATCTTAGGAGAGAGAGTGAATAACTTAATGATTTATGTGTCAGAGGAAGAATTGCGCAGTTATGAAAAACTAAAAAATTTAGTTTTGAAAGAATTTCAGCCTACACCGCAAGAATGCTATAATAATTTTCGTAAAAATCAAAAATTAAATTCAGAGAGTTATGTTCAATTTGCGTCTAGGTTAAGTGCAACATTTGAGTATTACTGTCAGTTACGAAATGTTAATGAATTTAAGTCAGTATGTGAATTAATTGTTGCGGATAAAATGATGAGCACTCTTGACAGAGAATTAGTGACTCATTTTAATGTAAAACAAGGAGAAACATTTTTTTAAACCCCACGAGTTAGGGCGAGAATGTGATATTTATTTATCTTCTAAAGGTAAATTTAAAAGCGAGTCTAATACATTTTCCAGGTCCTTCACTGGAAATGAAAATAAACGATTTGAGTTGAATAAACATCAGAGATATAAAAGCTCGCAAAGTCAGAGAGGAGGTTCGAGCGTATTTTTTTCTGAAATAAAGAATGAAAAATGTGTGTTGTGTAAAAATGAAGCACATGCTTTGCAATTTTGCCCTCAGTTTAAAGGTTTTTCGATAAATGAAAGAGTAGATTTTGTTAAAAACAATAAAATGTGCTTTAAATGTCTATCTCCAGAATGTTGTGTAAAACAGTGTCGCTCTAGAAATTGCATAATTTGTAAGAAGCCGCATAATAAATTGCTTCATTTTCAAAGAGAAATAAAAAGTATCCCAACTCCCCAAATCGGGCCTCCTTCGGTCCTTGAAGAGAGATCGCAAACGATATCTTTTAATTCTTCTGCCCCTCCGTTCGTTCCTAATTCAAATATAAACAAGCAAGAAATCGTGGCGACTACATTTAGTCATAACAAAATTAAAAGATGCTTACTGAGCACAGCTCGCGTATTAATTAAGGATAAATATTCGAATTGGCATGAATGTAGGTGTTTGTTAGATGGAGGCAGTATGGTTTGTCTTATAACTAAGGAGTGCGCCAATAAATTACAACTGAAAAGTGAAAAGATTAATACTTTGATCTCATGTTTAAATGATGCATCTATGATTGTTAACGGTTGCGTTAAAACGACAATTTCAAATAAAAATAATACATTCGTGAAGGATTTAAATATGTTAGTAGTTAAGAAAATCCCAGATTTTATTCCAAGTAATACGTTTAATACTAGTGTTAATTTTTCAGATATAGTGGAGTTAGCTGATGAACGTTTTAATATTCCAGATAAAATAGACATGTTGTTAGGTGCAGAAATATTTTTTGAACTATTGAGACCGGAAAAATTTAAGATAAAAAATTCAGATCTAATTTTACAAAACACGGTTTTTGGTTACGTTGTAAGTGGTAATGTAGATTCATTTAATGAAACTAAAGTTCATTGCGGTTTAGTTAGGGACGAGGATTTAAATAAAACGTTGCAAAAATTTTGGGAAGTAGAAAATGTGGAGATAGTGCAAACAAAAAGTAATGAGGCTAGTTTATGTGAGGAACACTTTATGAAAACACATTCTAGAAACGAGGAGGGACGGTACATAGTTAAAATGCCCCTTAAGGGTGATCCAAATTGTTTAGGGAATTCCAGGGGCATTGCTCTCAAACGATTAAATGCATTGTGGCTTAGATTGGAAAGGGATCCACAATATCTAAAATTGTATAGAGAATTCATGCAAGAATATGAACAATTGGGATATATGAAAGAAGTGAAAGTAGGAGAAAATAATTCGAAGATGAACTATTTCTTACCTCATCATGGCGTCTATAGACCCGAGAAAAGTACTACTAAGGTGAGAGTGGTCTACAATGCGTCTAGTCCTACAGATAATGGATTATCACTGAATGATATTCAGTACAATGGAGGAGTCATCCAAGATGACTTATATGCCCAGATGATTAGATTCCGTACTTACAGATATGCACTGACTGCGGACATTAAAAAAATGTATCGAATGATCCTAATTGATTCCGAACAACGATGTCTGCAACAAATATTGTGGAAGGACAATAAACACGACCGAGTAAAAACATATGAGCTTCAAACAGTCACGTACGGGACGACCAGTGCCCCATACTTAGCGCAACGAACATTGAAACAATTGTCCTATGAAGAAGAAAATAAATTCCCGATAGCAGCACCAGTCCTTCGAAGCAATTTCTACATGGATGATGCGTTATGCGGGGCGGACACCTTAGAAGAGGCTGAGGAGCTACGATATCAGTTAATTGAAATTTTGAAAAGTGCAGGTATGGAATTGCATAAAATCAGGGGAAATCATCCTGAACTTTCGCAGAGTATAAATGGAATCTACGATTTTTCTAGACCAAATGAGACCAAAACCTTAGGTGTGTCCTGGGACCCAGGAAGAGACACTTTTTTGTTTAAAGTTGACGTGATACTTAGTGATTCGTATACCAAGAGAAGCGTTTTGTCAACTATTGCGAGACTGTTTGATCCTTTGGGTCTTGTGGGACCCGTGGTGTCCAACGCCAAGATGTTTATGCAGAGGCTTTGGAGACCTAGTATTGACTGGAAAGATCCACTCCCAAAGAAAGTGTATGATGAATGGCACCAGTTATTAATTGGGCTAGAGAGCCTAAATAACATCAATATCCAAAGACGTGTAATGATTGAGAATCCTTCATCTATAGAGATTCATGGGTTTTCTGATGCGTCAGAGCGTTGCTATGGAGCTGCAGTGTATTGCAAATCAAAAAATAATTCGGGAGTGACGTTAGTGAGATTAATTACTAGCAAATCGAGAGTTTCACCAATTAAGAGTCTAACTATTCCAAAATTGGAACTGTGCGCCGCTGTCCTTTTGTCCAAACTTGTGAAAAGAGTGATTGATGCCTTGAAGCTGGAATCAGTTAAAAGTTTATCTGTGGACTGATTCAATGATAGTGTTGTCTTGGCTACAAAAAGAACCGGTGGACCTTAAAACATTTGTGCAGAATAGAATTGCTAAGCTTCAAGAATTGTTCCCTGTACGGCAATGGAAACATGTGCCATCCAACCAGAATCCTGCAGATTTGATTTCTCGTGGAGTAGATCCTGACAAACTTCTGAACCAAGAAATGTGGTGGAACGGTCCAGAGTTTCTATCTGGTAGTGATTATCCGAACAAAACTGTGAACATTAGTGAAAACAACGATGCGTACAATTCAGAACTGAAGAACAGTGTCCGTGAAAAACTTGAGAATGAAGTGCCACTTTTTTACATTTGTGTGAATGACTTTGTGAACAATTTGTGTAACCTTAGTAATAACTATTTAACCATTTTGCGTATCTTAAGTTATATTTTTAGGTTCATATACAACCTGAGGAGGAAGGTCAAAAAGCCAGTGGCCCACTAACAGTAGATGAATTGGAGAAAGCAGAGATCTTCTTAATAAAAGGTGTACAAAGGCAAGAATTTTCAGTAGAAATAAAATGTATAGAAAAACAAAAACCTATCCTGCCAAAAAGTAAATTGAAAAGTCTCAATCCAATTTTGGATTCAGATGGAGTGCTTAGAGTGGGTGGCCGATTAGGTAATACAAATTTTCCTTTTAATCAAAAACATCAAATTATTTTGCCTAAAATCCATAAACTGTCATGTATGATAATTGAATATTTGCATAACAAATACTTTCATGTTGGTGCTTTTTCACTTTTGACTTATGTTCGAAAAAAATAACGTAAAAGTTGGAGATTTAGTACTCTTAATTGAAGAGAATTTGCCACCATACAAGTGGTTATTAGGAAGAATTATTCAAGTTTATTTAGGAGTCGATAACAAAATTCGTGTAGTTAAAGTGAAAACTCAATTTAGTACTTGTAAAAGAGCCATATCTAAAGTTTGTGTTTTGCCAATGCCAAATGATTAAATACTGTTGATAAAATTTATTTTTTTTGTGTGTTTTAATCAATTCAAGTGAATTGTTTTTTTTATTATTTTATTTTCAATGTAGTGCATTTCTTTAAGTGTCTTTTGTGGAATTTAAGTGATGAACAATTTAGATATATTTAGTGTAAATTATTAATACAGTGATTGCATGGTGTAACCAGTGCAATGTGGGGCGGTATGTCAGTTCACGGCATACGAAGAGCTATCTGTGTAATTAAAAGTGTAGAGTGTTGTTGTGTCTGTAGTAATTGTATGTATAAACTGTGTCTGCGCAATCCCAATTGCGCTGCCTGAACTGTGCATGCCCTGCAACTCCAATGTAAATGTACAGAAGTTATGAGAAATTAATAAACACAAGTCCACAAGAAAACTGTGTCGTGATTGTGTGTCATGAACAATATGTGATAGAGACTCTTGAGTCCACTTACGTGTTAGAGCTATCGAACTAAACATCCTTTTTTGAATATTATATTTAAAATTTTAAATGACATTTAAAATTTTGTGCATATTATTTAATAAATTCTTCCACTTTCCTCACAAGAGAAAATTTCACAACACTCCCCCTCAAAAAAAGTCACTGGCTCATTTCAACCCTTCCAGGATAAAAAAAATTCTCAGTAAATTACTTTTATTGCCATAAGAAAATTATACTTAACAATTATTTGTAAATGAAATATTTCCAAATGACTATCTTCAAATTTGATAATGTTCTGTGTATACATTTTTCTAACTTTTCAATATAGATATTGACTTTAATTTTATAAAAATAACTTTTTATGTTGAAAATAATACAACAAAAAATTTACATAATGACTGCATTTTCATAATTTCAAATACTTAACAGGTACTTAAAGGATTTATTTGGAAAAAATAGAAAGAACTTTTTCAGAATATCAATCAGATACCATCTTACAAAACAAGATTTTTAAAAAAAAGATATTCCTTTAAGGCAGGAGTGTCCAACCTTTTTTGGGAAGAGTACCAATATTTGATAAAAAAGAATAATCATGTGTGACCCTTCCAACTTTTCAAAAACAAAATACAGAAAAGTTTGAAAATGTTACCTATAAGCTTATTATGGGACTTTTGCACGAATAGCACATTTTTTAATGCAAGTCTATGTAATCAAAAATTTAAAATATAACAAATAAGAAAAAAATACAAACAGGTTTTATTGTTAATAAACTTTTACAAGTTCAATCAATTAGGTTAGGTATAAAATAAAAATGAGTAACTTGAATCATTTAGTTTAAAATAATTATTAAATGCTCAGCACATGCTTAATAAGGATTTTGAATTACTACTTTTTTTTTTTACCAAGTCATCTATATCAGGATTATTCTTGCAGATGGTAACAAAATTAGGTTGCTACAGGTGCATATTAGTTAGTTTTGATTGATATTTATTTTATTATGTTCACAGTAGAAAACATTTATTCACAAGTATATTTTGATCCAAATTTTGAGCTTTTGTCTGATAAAACCCCAATAAAACAACTTCAATAAAATTGTAAAAAATGGTTATTTATTATCTTTTCAAAGTTTTTAAAATTATTTAGTAAGTCTTCACATGCCACTACTACAATTCCATATCACTACACTGCAGAATGCGTACTGCGCATGTCGGCCATCCCTGCTTTAAGGCAACTAACAACACTACTCTCTCAACTTCAATAATTTACCAAAATGATGACTATGAGCCTCAACAAATTTAATGTGCATCAGCCTCTTGACATGACAGGTCTTTAATGGTAGTAAGACTCAAATTCATGACTCAACAGTTACAATACTGGCCCCGAATTTGTGACTATGATCACCGGGGAAACACTTAATGGTTTGATAAAAAATTACCTCGAGCTCTTTTTCAGCTTCAGTCACTGATCTTGTTGCCATGACTTCCTCAGAAACATCGATATCTATCTTTGCCAATCGAAGACGCTTGCGAGAGGGCAATTCTTCAGCTTGAACAGCTTTGGGACTAAAATTAAAAAAACAATATAAAGACAGTAATCACAGATTCTGAAATATTTATGATATATAAATGAAAATAAGTATTGATTTATGAAAATGATGTGATTAACTGTTGCTGAAACAGAACAATCATGATCTATTTATAAGGTCTTTGAGCGGGTGGGGGTATAAGATTTTTGGAGGAGGGGGGTCCTCAAGTCTGATACCCTCCAAAGCCCTTGATTTTTTTTATTGTATATATCATACAAAATTTAATTATTTTTAATTAATAATTTAATTAATTAATGCTATTTATTTATTCAATAATTATTCAATGTTTTTTGTTCTAGAAAATCGACAAAATCAAGGGAATATGTTGGGCGGCGTATTCGATCATGATACAAGAATGGTGGACTTCAGACCCTTGACCCCACACCCTAAAAAATTCCTGTGCGCGCCACTAGCAAATACAATAGAACGTCGTTTATCCGAACATTTATTATCCAGAGCGTCAAATATCCGAACAGTGCAATGATCAACACTTGTTTTGCGTGAGGTCAAAAATGAAGGGAAAACCCAAGGTGAGGGATATTTGGGGAATCTCAGTTGTGTGATTTGATAAACATCTGAGAGTAATATTAGGTAAGTTTGTTTCCAAGTGATACACATGCTCTTTTGCTGAGTTTTGTTGATGTAGAAACCAGGATGGCATGCAATGCAGAAGACTGGATTTCAAACGCTAAATGATGAGGAGATTGTGACTTCCATTCAAGAAAAATCCAACCCTGTCGACGATGAAACGGATGAAGACGAGGACAACAACGAAAGTAGCAAGGGTCCATCAAATGCTGATGCGTTTCAGACAGCTATGGAGTGGTACAAACAACAGAGTGCGTCCTATTCAACTACTGCTGCTCAAGAGAATCACAGACCTTGCAGTGAAAAAAGGTGTACAATGGTACAGTGAAAAACAAGTGATAATTTTCCACAACAAAGGTTGTGCAACATTTTGCCTTTTCTTCAAGCACGTTTCCCAGCATGTGATTATTTTCAATATTCGTATGGTGTCTGCGTGCACGTACTTCATGGATCTTACTCGGTTTTCGGTTATCCAAAAAATTCCTTATCCGAACGGTGTCCGGTCCCAACTCATTTGGATAAACGATGTTCTACTGTATTGCAGTAGAGCCATTAATTGTGGGCACAGTAGAAAAAATGAGCCAGTGTGAAAAGGAAGATAACTTTTTTACTCTTAATTTCTTGGATTATCATCAGATTTATAAGGACAGGAGACAGTTTTTATACATCAAACAAAATGTTATATATATACAGTAGAACGTCGTTTATCCGAAGCACCAAATATTCGAACCAAAGTCTGGATATTGTTTTCGAACAGTTCAATGCTCAACATTTGTTTCCTGTGAGGATAAAAGTGACGGGAAAACCCAAGGTGAGGGATATTTGGGGAAATTAAGTTGTATGATTTGGTAAACATCTGTACAGAATATTGGGTCAGTTTGTTTCCAAGTGAGGGGGTGTATATGCGCTCTCTTTTTGAACTTTGTTGATGTAGAAGTTTGGATGGGACAAGATGCAGAAGACTGGATTTCAAATGCTATATAATGAAGAAATCGTGACTTCCGTGCAAGAAGAATCGGAACCTGTCGATGATTAAACGAATGAAGACGAGGACAACAACAACAAAAGTAGCAAGGGTCCATCAAATGCTGACACGTTTTCTGCATTAGAGACAGCTATGGAGTGGTACGAACAACAATCAGAGTGCTGTCCTACTCAACTACTGCTGCTGAAGAGAATCGGAGGCCTTGCAGTGACAAAACAGAAGTGTACAATGGTACAGCGAAAACTAAGTGATTATTTTTCAACAATCAAGGTAAAATTGTGACATTTTGCACCTACTTGGCATTTCTTCAAGCACCTTTCCCACATGTGATGATTTTCAATATTTGTATAGTGTCCAATATCATGTACTGCATGAATCGCATTCGGTTCTTGGTTATCGGGACAATCGCATACCCGAATTGATTCAGATACACGGCGTTCTACTATATATCTTGATGAAAGACGAATTCTCAAACACTGGAAGAAAGTTGTTTTCAGCACTTTTGTCAGAATGGTGCTAAATGCTTATATCATATATTCGTACAATTGTACGGATAAAAAATTAATTAAACTGCAATTTTCTTCTAACATTATTGATGTTATAGAGGAGGAATGCTTCGCAAGCAAAAATACCACAAGAAGACTACCAATAAGTAAAAAGTTTTCTTTAGAAAAAGTACCTGCGTGAAACTTGCAACAGTGTAAGATACATAGTAAAAAAAAAAAAATAGTATTGGAATTAAACAATCCAACTTAATTTGCGCTATATGTAAAAAAGGAATTCATCAAATTTGTGCAACAAAACATTTTTGCAATAAGTGAGAGTAAAAAAATACTTTTGTTGGTAAAATTACTTGTTATGTAATAATTAGAACTAATTAAAAGCATTTTTACTATTACCCCCCAACCCCAAAAAGTAACTATCCATTTAATTCACACTTTTAGCATATATATAAACTATATAGCATTTTTGTGTATTAACAAAGTCCTTCAGCACTCAAATGGTTAAATGATGGGTTTTGATGATTTATTTTCAATATTACACAATAAACTTATGTATGTAACTGTTTTTGCAACTATTAATACATTGATATCTCTTGAAATAATATTAACCATGTTCTACTTAAATTTTATGAGATCACTAGCTTTCATGGCCCGGCGTTGAACGGGCTTATACCGAGGGTATAACTTAATCCCCAAGTTAATTTCCTCCTTTTATTCTAACGGCAAAACTTTTGTGGGGTTTCACGCGTACGATGTGAGTGCATGTCCCGTGACTGCGTGTCACGGCTTTGTCGCTTAACATTTTTTTCCCCTTCTTATCACAAATTCTCGATCCTAGTACCACTGAAGACCCGCAGTGTAGGGGAGCGATGCACGTAAAATCTGCGAGAGCACTTAACTATGGTTCAAAATTACGTGAACCGACCCCAAAAGGCCTCGTGTAGCTGAACAGTGGGACGTTAATATTCACTCAATCTTCACAAATTCAGCACTTCCAATATTATTTTCCGAAATTACTTTGATTTCTTTCCTCTCCGCTTAGCCCGGCATTGCAAGGGCTTTTACCGAGTGAATAACTTCACCCTCATGGAAATTTCGTGTTTCTCTCAGGCCGATAGCACTTGTGTGTGTGTGTGTGCGCGATGTGAGTGATTTCTTTAACTATGTCATAAAAACTCCCTTTTTCGAAATTTGTTCTTGCGTTGGCGTGGTGTGGTAATTCTTAAAGATGGGTGAATGCTCAGGTGTCGTCCTCGTCACTTGAGCATGGTTGAAAATTTCGAGGTCCGTCACCAAAAACCCTTGAATAGGCAAACAGTGCGAATTTAAAAATCACCCACTCACTTTCCAATTCTTTCCTTTCCCTCAGTGAATAACTTCATCCCCATGGAAATTTCGTGTTTCCCTCAGGCCGATAGCACTTGTGTGTGTGTGTGTATGCGCGATGTGAGTGATTTCTTTAACTATGTCATAAAAACTCCCTTTTTCGAAATTTGTTCTTGCGTTGGGTGTGGTGTGGTAATTATTAAAGATGGGTGAAAGCTCAGGTGTCGTCCTCGTCACTTGAGAATAGATGAAAATTTCGAGGTCCGTCACCAAAAATTTTCGAATAGGCAAACAGGGTGAATTTTAAAATCACCCACTCACTTTCCAATTCTTTCGTTGCAATTTTTTATTTCCCGGAAACGAAAATGTAGTCTTTTTAAAAATAGTTGTATGCTGAAAAAAAAACAGAAAGTATAAATTTTTCAAATTACAAAATTTCACTACTATTTTAATTCTTGGAGTAAAATTGTGAGGATTTTTTGAAATATTCCGACACGGGGGAAAAAAGTTTCATGCAATTACCTTCATAAAAGAAGAAATTATTAAATGATTGATTTAAGTATTTTGAGTGTTTTATTAAAATTTGTTCAAAAAAGTTTTTGGCTTTTTTTTTAAAATCACTGATTCTAAAAGTTTTAAATTGAAAATTTCGAAGTCCGTCGCCAAAAAACTCTGGAATAGGTGAACAGTGCGACTTTAAAAATCCCTCACTCACATTTCAATTCTTTCGTTGCAATTTTTTAGGCCCCGGAAACGAAAATGTAGCTTTTTTAAAAATAGTTGTATGTTGAAAAAAGACAGAGAAGTAGAGAAATTTTTAAAATTACAAAATTTCACTACTATTTTAAATCTTGAAGTAAAAATTGTGAGGATTTTTTGAAATGTTCGACACACGGAAAAATAGTTTCATGCAATTATCTTTACGAATGAAGAATTTATTAAATGATAGCTGAAATGCCCGTTCTTCGCACGGATTAAGTTTTAAAAACCAAAATTCATCTATTATAGCAATCAAAATATTTTTTTAGGGAGGGTAAAACCTTGTATTAAGTAGTATAACCAAAAATTAAAAATATTTTTTTCAAATGAATGTTCACATTATAAATAATTTTAAACAAATTGCAATTTGGCTTAAAAATAAATAATTTAACAAAAACAAATATTTCAATGTAAGAGAGAAAATTAGCATGCTAAAGAGTAAATAGATATGAATGAATGCAAATATAAATAAAAATTATTAGAAATGTGATAGCAGTAGTAAGTTTCTGTTATGAGAACTATGGGTGAAATAACTTGCAATAGATAAACCGAAAGAAAAAATTAATGATGATAAAGTGATTCTCACTAAATGCTATCATAAATAAGAAACATTAGGAAACTTTCAACTGAAAAAAAAATTAAATTAGTATTATATGAGGTATGGGTGCAATGCTATCTAACATCTCTGTAATACATTTAATATAGAGTATTAAATGTAATTCAGTACTAAAAAAAAATTAATTAGTATGAACTAAAACCAAAAAATCTACCTAAAACAGATATAACAGGTCCCCATAGAAATAGCCCAGAACCAACAACAGTACTAAATGAAACTAATAATAAACCATGTTGCTAAAAAATTAACCATTACAAATGATACAGTTTTCTGGTTTGCAAGATTGTCAGAAGGGTAAAGTTAAGTCATGATGAAAAATCTGTTCAAGGAGTGCATCTCATCATAGTTTCAGTGCATAGCCCCTTTTTTGTTAAAAAAAAATTTCTGATTTTTTTTCATTTAAAACAAAGATGAGTTCTTATCGGTCATAGGGACCATAAGGCAAAAAACAGTGACACTCAAAAAAACATTGTACATTCAGGTTTCTCATAAATAGGAAGCATTATCTTCAATATATTATCAACATGTTAACAGCAATTAATTTGAATTTGGTGTCATTTTCTTTCTGTTATATTTTAAGCAATATTTTTCTACAATGAAGAAAACATTGAATATGCTGGTGAAGGAAGAATAGCAATAATCTTTATTTTCAACGACAGAAAATGGCATGAGAATAAAAGCAGGCGAGAAGTGAAGGTGTAGTTTCATTGATTGTAACAAAATACCCCTTTGATATTTGTATCATGATCTAAGATTCTGTTTATAAATAGCATCACAAATTCCGCTTAAAAACTCAATTTTGAACACACAAAAAACACACACACACACATTTAATAAAATCTTAAATATTTAAAATTGATAAAAGAAATAAAATAAATACATATCAAAGTACCCTTACATATAGTAATTATAATATTAATCCAAACCAAAAGGCTACTTTAAATAGATAAATTAACGTTTGATTTTGAAGAAACTACCATAAGTAGCTCAGAACAAAAGAAGCATGTCAAAAAGTCTTATATGTAGATAAAAATTCTAATTTAAATCACAACATTAGCAATCAGTTAATCCTTATTAGTTAGAAATGAATGTCCTTTTCTTTAGTTACATTTTTCTACTTTTTTGTTACAATTGAAAAACATGGAATTTGCCAATAGAAGGAAAAGGGTACATATTGGAATAACCGCAACAAAATTTGCACCACAATATCAAAATAACAGATTCTTATATGTTTTATATGAAGAAAACGTCAAATTTTGGTGAAAAAAGTGCCGCTTGACTCTAATACATAAGTATCAGGAAAAGCAGTACCCTTTTTATTTTTCAATGGAAGGAAATGTTGGTGCTAACCTTTTATCGCACCAATGCCAACGTTCAAAATAACTCGCCAAGTTGGCAACGCTGATTTCAAATGTGTTTTATGGACTCAATTGGCAACCATGTGCTTCATTTCATGTAATGTTGTAATAATAATAGGTTGTGACAATATATGTAAGAATTGAAATGTCATAGGAAGATTTTTTGGTACTTATGTATAATTGCAACAATTGCCAACTCTATTAATAACTCACGAAGTTGGCAACCACGATTTCCTATGTGTGCCATATGCTTTGTTTCATATAATGCTGCCAATAGGTTGTGATCATACTTATTATTTTAACCAAATCGTCATGCTATGCAGTTGGAAGTAGACAAGAAGTACTGCTGAAATGTACTGATATAAGCTATTAGGATGGAAGTAGGCAAGACATACCGTTAAAGTGTACTAATATTCAGGCGATGTTTTAGTTCCAAGTTTTACTTACTTTGGGGCCAACTACCTTCTGTTGCCGTGATATCAACATCAGATGAATAGTAATGCAAATGCATCAGTAGATTGATAATACCACCAATATTCAAGTTAGCGAGAATAAGGAAAAGCAACCACACAAACCCAAGGCCCTTACAACTGTTTAGTACCAAAATACATACAAATGTTTTCTGCATTGTTGATTCTTCAAAAATAACAAAAATAATGAACAACATGGGGAAAGCAAACTTTTTTCAGATACAGCAAAAAGGTTTAGAGAGTGTAATCAGGCTTTATTGATAATCATAGTTCAGCTGGCATGAATCAGGAGCATAAAATGAAATAAAACATTTTACGGAAAGTAAATATCTTTTAAAGTGGCCAGAACAATAGAAATGGCCTTGCAAGCTGGGTAGTTGTTCCATTATTCAATTAACATACATTACAAACCACAAATGTAAAAAAGAAATAATCATCAACAAAAATTACACAGATACATAAATTTAATGCAGTGGCTAGGCTTTAGTATCACCCACTCACGGCGGGATAAGTGTCCAATTCGACAATCCAACCAACCTTAGAACTAAATCATTACCTGAATAACAGAACACTTTAACGGTACACCATGTCCATTTTCAACCGTAAATAGCATGACCAGTTAGTTTGAAAAAGCTGTAAAAAATTAACAGTATACCATGTCCACTTTCAACCATAATAGCATGACCATTTTGTTTGAAAAAGCTGCACAAAAATAACATCCTTTATCTATTTTGAATTTTCGGAAAAGGATAAATACGTTATAACACATCGAAAGTCAATTGTTGCCAAACGATAAAACAAAATTTAGAAGAACATTTTTTTTTATGACGATTTTTTTCGAAAAACAAATAAAATTCCATCACAAAGAGTAAGAAAACGAATAAATACAACCATAAATAAATATATTTACTGTAAAATGTGCTACAATCCCCCAAAATAGTTTACAACCTTACATATAGTAGAAACCTTAAATATAAAAATAAAAGTCTAATTTTGACGAAACTACAATATACAGCTCAGAACAAAAAGAAAATGTCAGAAAATCTCATACGTTAATAAAAATTTGTATTAGCCTTCGTGTTCTTACGTATTAGCATCACCACAGCCAAACTGGCACTAAGCAAATCACACTATATCCCAACAAAATCCGACTGATTTTTTTTCACATAAAAACACGAACACAGAATCTTGGTTGTTTTGATATCAAGGAGCGATTAGCATGGCGCCAATTTGGCTGTGATGACACTTATATGTAAGTATCATAAATTCTAATTTTAAATCACAATATTGGCAATCTAATAATCCCAATTAGTTTGAATGGAGTGTCATTTTCTATTGTACTTATATATTATCGCAACCTATTGGCGACATTATATGAAATGAAGCATATGGTTGCCAATTTGGTGAGTTATTAATTAAGTTGGCAATTTTTGCAATAATACGCAAGTACCAAAAAAGGTTATTGCTTTTTACCTTTATCGGCTAATTCCATATTTCATCGATGTTAGGTTTGAAGAGTGTAATCAAGCTTTTTTAATAATCATAGAACAGCTAAGATAAATCAGGAGCTTCTTCAGACTAAATAATCATTCTATACTGATGGAATGGGGTAATATGTACCATTAAAGTGTACTAATTACTAATATTCAGGCAATGTCATTTGGTTCTAAGTTTAACTTCGGCGCCGAAAACCTGTGTCATGATATGAATTTCAGATGGATTGTAATCAAGTTAAGTTTATCCACCGTATTAAATTCATGTATCTGTGTATAATTTTTTCTTATCACACACAACTTTTGTGATTTGTAATAATGCACGCTGACTGTGCAATGGAAAAAGTACCCATCTTGCAATGCCTAAGGTTATTAAAGCTACTATTTTTATTGTTGTGGCCCCTTTTAAAGATATTTACTTCCCATAAAATGTTCTATTTCATTTTATGCTCCTGATTAATCTTAGGATTACATCTTTAAATCTTTTTGCTGTATCTGAAAATTTTTTTGCCTCCCCATGTTGTTTATTAAATTTTGTTATTCTTAGAGTCAATAATGCAAAAACATTTGTTCATATTATGGTACAAAACAGTTGCAAGGATCTTGGGTTTGCACATTTGCTTCTCCTTATTCTTGTTAACCTGAATGTTGGTGGTATTATCAGTCTATGGTTGTGCTTGGGTTACAAAATTTTTTCCAGATACAGCAAAAAGATTTGAAGAGTGTAATCAAGCTTTTTTGATAATCATAGTACAGCTAAGATAAATCAGGAGCATAAAATGAAATAGAACATTTTATGGAAAGTAAATATTTTTAAAAGTGGTTACAACAATAAAAATAGTAGCTTTAGGCCTTGCAAGATGGGTAGTTGTTCCATTGCGCAATCAACATGCATTATTACAAACCACAAAAGGAAATAAGAAATAATTTGAACAAAAATTATACACAGTTACGCAAATTCAATACGGTGGATAAACTTAACTTGATTACAATCCATCTGAGATTCATATCATGGCACAGGATTTAGGCACCAAAGTTAAACCTAGAACCAAATGACATCGCCTGACGATTAGTAATTAGTAAACTTTAATGGTACATATTACCCCATTCCATCAGTATACAATGATTATTTAGTCTGAAAAAGTTGTATAAAAAAACCCCCTTTTTTTAAAGAAATGAAAAAGACATAATATGTTGGAAATCAAATTCGAAAATATCTACTGTTATCAAATTAGTGTTGCCAATCGGAAAAATAAAATTTAGAAAAACATTTTTTTAAGACTATTTTTTTGAAAAACAAATGTAATTCTTCCAAAAAGAGTTAAAAAAAATGAATAAATACAACTAAAATAAATATATTTACAGTTAAATGTGCTTAAATCCCCTCCAAAACTGCTCAAAATATTAATTTTTGCAAAGTTAAGACTTGACATGGCTGATGACGTCATATCTCCATTTAGCTGAAAAATCGCATAAAAATTTAATTTAAAAAAAAAAATCTAAAGTGAATTTCGAAAAAAACTCTTCGAGGTTAATAGCATAACGACCTATAGCTTCTACATGCCAAGTTTCATACATCTGGGTTGCTTAATTTTGCCGGAACAGCTGAAACACACAAACTCTTTCTTTTATTAGTATAGATTTCATTATTTAACCAAGAATCAAGTTTAGAGAATTTGTAACATGCAGGTTTATATAATCTATACCTATGTAAACAAAAACACTTTAAAAAATAATAAAGACAAATATTTTATGGGGTATAAATTTATTAATAAATTTAATTAAGGCGAGTTTATAATACACAAAAACACTGTTCTAATAAATTGATATTACTAAAAAAATTTGCCATTAAAAAAATAAGTTGTCCAGTCTATAAAATATTAACAATACGGATCGTTTCACTTAGTCATTTTCAAATATTTCATGTAAAATTTTACATAAATAAATTCTTGGGAATTATGGATAAATTATGCTTACACTTTAATCTTTTTTGGTTTTCGAGGCTTCAGACTTCTGATAGCTTCTTTAAATTCTTCCTTTACCTATGTAAATAACATTCGAGATAAAATAAATATATTATAAGGGGGAAAAAAGTTATATTTTAAGCAGATTAAATACAGCAGTATTAAAACAATTATAAATTTGAAAAAGTTAACAGTGTTACTTATTTGGGAACTGAGATAAATAATAAAAATGAGCTGGCCCCAGAAATTTATAAAAGAATCATTGCGGTAAATAGATGTTTTTATGCCTTAAAGAGTTATTTAAAATCTAGTTTTCTCAAATTAAGAACTAAATCGTTTCTTTACAAAAGTCTTATAAGATATGTCCTCACTTATGCATCACAAACTTCGTCATTGACTTTAACTGATGAAGAAGCTTTGGGAATTTTCGAGAGAAAGATCTTGCGCTGCTTTCTTGGCGATATCCAAGTGAATGGATCATAGAGACGATGTAACTTAGAACTCTACAAACAACCTGATATTGTAAATTTGTCAGATTACAGAGACTTAAATGGGCTGGTTATCTGGGTAGAATGAAAGAAGATCGTTGCTACAAGAAAATCTTTCGGGCAAAGCCCAGGTGAAACAGACCTTGGGACAGACCCTCAATAAGATAAATTAACTGTGTTGAAAAGACCTAAATATTTTAAAGGTCAAAATCTAGAAAACAGTTGCCAAAGGTAGGGATGCTTGGAGAAAACTTCTGGAGAAGGCCAGGGCCCATCCAGAGCTGTCGAGCCATTGAAGAAGAAGAAATACAGCAGTTTCCTTTTCCTACTTTAGAGGGCAATGTGCTACTTCCCACTTTGTTTTTCAAGGGAAAAAATACTCTCCCTTCCCTTCCTCCTCTTGCATTTAAGACAACTGGAAACATTTTTGTACCAGCAGTTGAGAATGCATTGTCTAAAACATTTTAGGACAGGTCATTCTTTTACTGTTATAACTAATTTAACTGAACTGTGATATTTTATTAGGATCTTGAATAAGTTTTTGCTGATTTTTTGAAAAAATAAATGTTTTTTTTTTTTAAATATAAGTTAATACATATTTTACTGAACGTATTGCCCATTATTAAAGACCACTTTCTGGCATAACATGAATTTGATGTTGGAAAAACGATATGTCTTTGGAGATTATCCAAGAATCAACCCATTTTTTTGGAATCTCCTTAAGAATGCAAGCATTGCTCAGCCAGGCTTTTGAATGTAAAATACTCATAGTTAACATCTAAAATATATAGAATTTTCAATACCATTAATAATAATTAAAGAAAAAATAGAGATATCTTTGTTATAATAAATAAAGTTACAATTTTTTACTTAATATCTAAATTTCTTACAACATGCAACTTTTAAAATACAGTTTAGAAATGGAACTTTTTAAACCAAATATAATTGATTATATACTATAATAGTAAAAAATATACAAATCTTTAACTTTATTTTATAAAAAATACCATTTTAATTAACACAAATCATACTCTCTTAACATGCAAATATAAATATAGATCTTTTCTTTATTTTCCTACTTTTTTAAAATTTTGAATTAACTCTAGTTTTCAAACAAATAAAAAATATTACCTCAGTCATTCTTACAGATTCTAAAAATGCCACCTGCTCCCCTCTATTCTTCTGTATCATTTTCTCATATTCACTTAATTTACTTGGCTAGATTAAAAAGAATATAATCAATATTTTCATGTATTACATAAAAAAATCTTCTGGTTTAACAAGATATTAATAGTTTAAAATAAATAAATCTTTAATATAAACACAATGATTGTATTATACACTTTACGCAAATATTTACTGAACATAATTTTATATTTGTTCTGAGTAGTAAATATTTTATTTTAAATTAGGCCACAATTGATTTAAATTTGTACTCGTGTCACATTTGGAAGCTATATGAGGGTTATCTTTCATCTGGTATAGTGGTTAGTGATGCTGATTGCTATGCCATAGAGCCCTGAGTTCAAATATCGGAGAAGGCATGGATATTTGTGAATGTAGAGTGCCTGTGCAGCATGGGGGCACTCTAAATATCTGTTGAGCTGCAAGTCCTCTTGAGAGGTTGGAGGAAGGGGGAAAGAGGTGGTATGCCCCTGATTGCTCCCCAGGGTTGTTCTTCGAATTTAAAGTGGAACAGTGCCCAATTGTACTGTCACCTGCATGGTATGCAAAGCTGCAGCTAACAGATGTAAAAACCAGCCCTTTGCCACGATAAACTTCATGGGCCTCAATCCAACAAAACCAACGATCAAGTGGCAACTACATGAGGGTTATCAGTGATGGACTTTATCAAGAATCTCAGTCAAGTACTGAGGGTACATTGAAGTAGCATCTCCATTTCAAAGCTCTCACACCATATCAATACAAGGATTCTAAGCTTCAACAAATTAGATAAGGCACTTCTATAAAGCTGGTCTTCAGTAGGACCATCATAGCCACAATTCAAGAATGTCGATGACCATGATTATTTGGCTACAACAAAGTAATCGTAAAAGAAGCAGTTTGGATCCTATTTTGGTGACAAAAATTATTTGGCACCAGAAGTAGCAAAATGTCTACCAAAATGGCAATCATAACTTTACGAAACAATATACATAAAATGAAAGAGTAAAATTTAATCATTTTTTGTTCCCACCTAAGGAAACAGGCTATCCAAAAATTTATTTTGATCTTTTCTACATTAAACCAGAATTTTCATCAAGAAAAATGAAATGAATTTTGAAAATTTAATTTTTTATTCGAAATTGTAATTATAATCAAAAAGGAGAAAATCTATAATTTTTGCAATACATTTCATAGTGGTAAAACCAGACAAAAATTCCATTTTGTTCTTTTTAACTATTGTCAGAAAGGAGAAAATCAGCAAGCTCTAATATGAAAGGTCAGTGTTCCCCATTTCTTTTCATTGTACTTTTTTGGCAAAAGAATTTTTCAAACATTATTTTATGTTATGTTTTTTTTTTATATCAGCAACTATGTTGTCATTGAAATTCAAACATGACACCCTCTTGGCATAATTACTGAAGCATTACTATTTCCATTAAAATTGTTTATGTTTAAAAAACCTATGTCAATTTCATTAGATTGAGTAATTTAATTTTAATTAAAAATTTCTGAATATTTCAAAAGTTCTTCTTTGAAAGAAAGACTATCTTATTTCCCCAAATTAAATTATCGATCTTTCCCCCAAACACCATTTTTCTGGAATGCTCTAATAATTATTCAAAGATCATGTTTTAAACAATGGCTTAGTTTAAGGCTGTTTTCATCAGCTTTAGCTTAAGGATGAACTCAACATGGAGCACATTTTCATACAGAAACATGTCTCAATTATCATGCAAAATTGCAATGTTGAAATTTGCACATCTGTTTATAATAGAGCGTTTTCAAAATATTCCATAAATACTTATTTTTTTCATTTTAACACACAGAGGGATAGCTGAATTAGTCAATAAAAATAAATAAATAAAAAAAAAAAAAACAGAAGTAAAATAGGAAACATTTTATGCCAGAAAAAATGGATCACCCCAGATAAAAAAAATTAAGTATGATAAAATAAGCTGCTCTCTATAGAATAACAAAGCCAGAATACAATATTAAAGTTTTAATTCTCTTATACCTGAAAAAATATTCTAAACAGGGTCTTATTCTTTACATTAAGCAAAGACAGTCTTAATCTTTTTAAATGAAATCTGGATCAGGAATTTGATTTTTTTCATAGTGAAAAATAAAAATTTTGAAATCTGTTTTAATCTTGTTAAATAAAACATTTAAACTATTTTGAAATTGACTAATCAAAACAGCTTTTTATAATTATTTAACATATTACAAGTCACTACTTTTTGATTCACATAACACGCATTAAAAACATTAGTAAAATTGATCAATTAAAATAGGTGTCTTCAACCCGTGGACCACAAATGACCTGTTGATGGCATTTTTGTATCCCCATCATTAAAATTTAAAGGAACTTCAAAAAAAATATAATAAATTGCATTGTCTGTTTTTTGTTATAAAAAATGCCATTTTTTCTGTTATTCTTGATATTTAAAACATTTCACTGACAAGTTTGATATTAATTCAAAATAAAATTCTCAGTAAATGACGAAATTTACAAAAATTTTACTGTACCCTAAATAATTTTAAATATAAAAAATAGGATTATGCATGAAACCTCAGAAATTTTCGGAAAAAAGGTGGACTCTTATTTTTAACAGGTTTGCAAAGTATTTTAATCTGCCTTCCATTTAACTTTTTAGAAATCAATATATATACAAGTATATATACAAATGTATAGCACCATATTTTCCCTTAGAATTAGTTGCAGTCTTGTAAAACAAACCTCCCTTCTTTAAATAAATTTCCTGATTACCCTTTTTTTTTTTTTTTTTTTTTAGTCACATGACTTATGGATCCCTGTGAATTTATTGATGTGGCCTGCAGATCATCGTAAATTTATTAATTTGGCCCCCGAGCATAATGATAAATTTGCTCGGGAGCATAATGATAAGAGCATGAGTGATAAATATTAACAATGAAAATTTTAAATTTTGCTTTATTATTGATGTATTTATTTCATACTATAAATATTATTTTACACACTAATTTACTTGTATACAAATACATCAGTTCTTAAAATGTTTATATTTTAGAATAAAATGAAACAATGTAAACAAAATACCTAAAACAGGATAAGATATACAATAAAAATCATTTAACACGAAACTAAGAAGACAGAAACACTTTTTCATAATAAAAAATTTTGTGTTAAAAGTTATTGAATAATAAAAAAAAAAAAAAAAGCCCATATATTCAACAAAATTAAGTTTATTATAGTACATTTTATTTACATAGATGTGCAAGTATTAAAAAAAATTAAAGAAATGAAATGAAAAACATTTGTAAGAACTTAAAGAAACTTCAGAAAATTTTTTTTTAGAAAAATGAAACCTCTATTAAGTTTTTGAGAAATAATCCGATATTTTTCTTTTTAATAGTCCTTTTAGCATTAAATTGTTCAATGTCATCCATTTTTTCCTTTATCTCACTGTTAATATGTGGCTCTTAAATAACCATGCATATTTTTTATAATATTCTTCTCATTTTGAATGACATGAGAACACAAGCGGCATTTAATTTTTTGTCATCGAAATCTGCACGAATGATATTTTTTGGGATTTGAACAAACTTCAAAGTGTCTTGGTCTGTCATAATTGAGGGTGTACATACAATATCATTTACTGCAATGAATTCTTCCGATGATACAGTAGGACAGTTTGATCAGGTTAGTGTTCTCCATTCAGTCCCAGAAGGAAAATCTTTTCGTGTTAAGGTATTTTAGTTTTGTGTTAAAATGGAGAAAAAATTTAAAAAATACATGAAAATACATAGTAGTTTGTCAAGACCTTGTATTATTTCATGTTAACAATATTTTGTCTACAGTTGCATTAAACGTATTTCACTGAATTTACTTTAAAATTTGAAGTATTTTTTTGTATTCTGTAAATAATATGCATGATAGACATAATTTATATTCATAATATCAAAATTTAAATATGATAAAGATATACAAAAATGATTCCATTAATTCATCAATACTGAATTTTATAGTACAATCTATTTAAAGAAAGTAATACTTTAATATCTTCTTCATCCTTCTCCTCTTTAATCTTTTTGACTTCATCCTAAAAAATTACATTCATAATGAAAATAACCAGCACTTAAAGTACAAATCATTTTAAAAAGTATAGCACTTAAAATACAAATAATTTTTAAAAAATACATCAACTCAAAATTGACATAATCAATATAATGAAAAAAAGTTATAAAAATAAATTCTTCTTAAATAAATTTATCTTTAATGTGTATAACAGTTTAGTTTTAAATAACCTATAGCAATAAGTTATGTTGCAACTTAATTATTTACTACACAATACATAAAAATAAAATGCACAAATGAAATTATGAGTTAACTCTTTTAAGAGCATGAAACAAAAATATTCAATCCTACTTTATGCTCATGAACAAGAAACCCATATTTTGGTACTTTTCCATTTCGCAGTGCAGCAATTAAGTCACCAAAAATGATACAACCGATCCCAAAACACATTATTCCAATGGTAACCTTTTACCACCACATTTTCAAACAAGTAGTGGTCTTTCCTTATCAGTAATGTATTTTTCATAATACATCAAAAAATGGATGAAAACCAGAACTATTACTTATTAACATTTTTAAGTGTACGCCACCTGGTGGGGAGCTGCAACAAGGAGGATAACACAAAAACCTTTTCCACAAAAAATTACATCATGTGTGTTGTCGCCAATAACGCCAATTTGGCAAGATTTGTGCCAGCGAAATGGAAAGTACCCATTTTTATTTCTGCAATTACTTTTTCCACAGCTATAATAATTTTTTTCTTTGATTTCTGTACATTTTTTTAAAACTAGCATCATAAAATTAATAGGAGAGAGTTTTGTTCAATATATTTTTGTGAAATTAGCCAATCCAAAAATAATGAATGTCTTTGGCTAAAGTGAAGAATAGGTGGCCCTTGGATTTGGTGATGTTTATCTAGATGCCAGAAAGAATTCGGCTCTTCGTTATTTCAGCTTCAATTCATTACTCTCAGAACAAAATAGGTAGTTCGGTGACTGATTCTGGTTGCTAAAAAATTAGCTTCACCAAGGGGTCACCTATTCTACACTTTATAACCAATGTTTTTTTTTTCTGACATGCATATCTTGATAGTGGAGACAAGAAAATAAAATAATTTATAAAAGAGATACTTTAGATAAAACATTAAGAAAATCTATATAAGTACCTCAGCTTCTTTATACACATTTTTCCGCTTCAATTTTGCTCTGAAAAAAAAATTCATATTTAAAATTTTATTTTACTTTAAATATTTTTAAAAAATGCAGGAACTTGCATATTTGCAAACTGTATTTGTGACATTAGATTAAACCATTATATTATTATGGTTGCCAATTCAGCATATACGATGAATGCAAAATTGGGGTAGCCAACGTGGCAATTATTGCAATAGCACATAAGTATCAGTATGCATTTTAATTTCTTGGTAATTTAACAAAGAGCTAGGTAAATAAAAAATTTCAGTTTGCAAATGTTACATGATAGATTATTTTAGTCTCTATCAAATCAATTAGTATTTCATTCCCTTCTTGTCGGTGTCACATTTCATACAATCAGCATTTTTCATGCCTGTACAGTCAGTGTCACATGGCATGCAATGAAATGAAAAATTTCATGCTAGAAACTGAATTTGTCACTATTTACATATCTGCTTAAATAACACATTTTTTTTTCCATTTCTAAATATTACTGTGAGATGCAGCAACAATATATTACTTTCTTCCCAATTATTGCAGTGAGATTTTCCAACTTGAAATAAAAAACCATTCAAGATGTTTTTTATATTCATCCCCAAAATTTTATTTGGCAAAAAATCATCTCCAATAAATGACTTCAGTTTTGTGGTAAATGTGGTTTTATGACCATATAAAAAAATGCAGATTGTTAAGCTGTTTTAACAATAAATTACCATTTCCAAATAATTTTTATATATATAATTTACTATTCCAAAACATTTTTAAGCCAAAAATTTTATTAATCATTTTTATGTCCATATTTATCTTAAAAATCTAAAAAAGAAGCGGATTTAATATATATCTATTAATTAAGAGTATATTTTATTAAAATCTGAAACATAGGTGCATTGTAGAGGAAAATGGAGATCATTGAACAGGATATCACATATTTTACCATTAGTAGGTCATGCAAAACACTGCTTACTGATAAAAATATTTTGCATTTTTTAATTCAGTATAAACAGATATTAAGTTTCCGCAATAAAAAATTCATTGTTTTTGTGAGAAGTTTTTTTAAAAAAACAACAACAATGGGGTTAATCAAACAATATATTTTCCCATAATTGTTCTACTTTTTTTTTTCAGGATAATCAATTAAAAAGACTATATTATTAAAATTCATTTCACATTTAAAATATTATGTTCATTTTCAACACAAAACTTGTGTTATAATTCTTTATGCTGAGATGCAAATGATTCAACATATGCAAATAATAAAATAAAATAATTTCATCCCGAGTATTAAAACAAAATAAAAGAAAATTATGACATTAATACCTTATTAAATTTAGTCTCTGATTCCATCTGCAAAAGAAAAATAAATTTGTCAGAAATGCATTATAATAGACAATATTAATGTAAAAATTAATCACAGAATAGGACTCCATACAAACAAACAAAAAATGTATCGAACAAAATTCCAAAAACATCTTTAAAGAAAACAATAAAAAATTTTCAAATAATTTTAAGAAAATGTACCAAAAAATACTGCATAATCTCAACAATATACTTTTTTTTTATTTTCTGCATAATCTCAACAATATACTAACTATATCTGATGCTACATTTTTTTTTGGTAAAATGTAGTTCCCGAAAAAAACTTGAGGACAGATATTATAACAGAACAAGAACTTTGCTAGTACAATTGTGAACAATGAAACTGTGGTAATAAAAATTATAAAAAAAAGTGCTTCAGAAATAATATTCTGAAAATCTCAGGCTTTGCTTGGCTGCTGAAAGGGTATAGTGGCCGGAAATATCATATGTGGAAAGCATGCTTTTTCAATAGGAGGAACTCATTAAGAATTACCTTGGCAAGAAACTTGGTGACAAAAATCGATATCCATACAAAAATCTAGAAGGTTCTATGATAGTTATTTCATGAGAAAATTTCAGATGCTATCAGAAAGTTCTTTTAAGCCTAAAAACAATGCAGAGAACTGAAGTCAAACATTTGATAGAGACTGAGCATTTCATTAGTCTTATGCAAAAATAATTGCTGATTTGAAATGATGAGAGAGAGAGAGAGTTGTATATTAGAACTATTCAACAATAACAAGTTCACACAGATTTCAACATCAACAATACTCCGAGATTAAATTTTAAAGCACTTTTTAGAAATCTGTTTAAGTTTTACCCATATTTGTAAGGTACAACCTTCTTTTCAATTTTTTAATGGTTATTAATTTTTAATAAGTAAAATAACTTATAATTCATAAAAGCATTTAAAACAAACCTTTGTTTTAGAATTAAATATTCTTCCTCAAAATTGTCCTCTTTCACTAGCCGCTTTTGAAAAATGTGACCAAGAGGGAATGACAGCATTTCAGAGGTAGTAATGTCACATAAGGTATTCTATTCCTACAATCAAGACGTATAAAAATTTTACACAAAAATTATTCGCATTACGCCAAAATATTTTTAAATTTATGTTATTCACAAAAATTATTAATTTATTTACATGCATAACTAGATACTAAAAGGATCATTATTTTTCTCACAATGGAGCATCAAGGACGATGTTACATAACCCACATATTAATCGATTTTCAGGGGGTAAAAATACAGCTTGAATGAATTTATACGATGTCACCACTGATCGAAACCAATAATAAAATTCTTTAAGCATAATTATAATTGAAGGGTAAAATAAAAGAAATGTTCTTACTTGTATGTGCCATAGTTATCATATTTCAATTTCTACATTAAATCAATACGATTGTGTACGCGGGGAAATTTTCTTTTTCAACGCACAGTTCAGTTAAATTCGCATCAGAAAAGTAGAATAGGTTTCGTTTTCAAAGTCTGATAGATAAAAGGAACAAACAAGCCGGACAAGTAATGCGCAATTTCGTTGGCAGCACCTATTCCTACTTTTACAGCCTTGGAATTCAATTCCTCTGTTTTGGGGTTGCTATATTTGGTTCTCTATGAATTATTGGCTACTTTCAAATTAATTACAATAAAATAGTGCAATGTATTGTATTTTTTAAATATGCTGTGTTGAGTGTGTTTCAGTATGTGTGATCTAATAACCTATTAAAATATTGTGCGTTTATTGTTTATAACTTTACTACTGAACAATTTCCAATGTTTTTTCAATTTTTGTTTGAATTTTAAGATATAAATATGTTTTCATTGTTTATTTGTTGTATACAAGTTCATTAGAAATTGGTATGTTTTTAAAATAGAATTAAGATTAAATTTTTAAAAATATTAAGTGAAACTGGAAAAACAAATGTAGAACTGTAACTATATTGTAGACTTAAAATAGAAGAGTAAAATATTTTAGTTTATTGATATATTTTTGATTATTTGCAATTTTTAGTAAATTTTTATTAATCCTTATAACATTTGAATCAGGTTTAGCAAATTTTTTCTAAACAGACACTTGAGGATTATTGTTACAAAATCCTTTTAACTTTTGCAGCTGATATTAAATCATATTTTCATTTAGAGCAATATTCTATATATATATATATATATATATATATATATATATATATATATATAGTATAATAAAATGAAAAAAATAATAAGACAAAATTATACTACCCACAAAGCTAAATGATAGAAAACAGATTCTAAGAAACATAACTAGAAAAATATATATTGAGATGTATAATATAATAATTATATAATATAATTATTCATAAAGAAAGAAATTGTGTTTTATATTTCTCTATATCATATTGACTGCTATAAATGGTAGGAATTAGATGCATTGCTTTTAAATACTGTTTAGAATTAAATTATTTTCAGCTTATGCTAAACAAAAATTGACTTGAATTCATATAATTTTCAGTTAAAAAACAGTCCAAAATTATACTTATATTGTGATTTAGCTAATATATAAAGGGTATAATTTATTTTTCAGAGTTCTGTTCTTACTTTGCTGAAATTCATTATAACCATTGTTCACAATAAGATTCATATTTTCAGCTATGCTTAAAACGTTTGATTAAACTTAAAATTCTGTAGTATAAAACTGTAAACATTTTTTAAAAAATTATTAAAAGTATAGTATTATAATCATTTCAATCATCAGTAGTATTGAATGTACTTTTTTT
>BMAO01001546.1:0-38346 GCA_019973975.1 Trichonephila clavata | reverse complement strand
ACATCTCTATCGGTTTGATGCTTACCCAGATGCCACATACTTTTGCTGAAGCTCTCAAAGTGTTTTTCAAAACAGAAGACCCTCTTACTGTAGCTTGTGAACATGATTCGTGGACTGCCGTTTTGGGCAATTCCAAAATTATAATGCCTTCTTTGGAAGATGCTGCCACGTTTCAACTGTACGCTACTCCCTATTTTTGTGAGTGATCCTTCCCTAGTGGCTGCCTATTTGCAAGGCATGGCTCGAGCGGCCAATGATTACATTTTCATGTACAAAAATTGCGTTTTGTATTTGGATAAAAAATGATTTACCTTCTCCTGGGGGATGTTATTTTGAACCCTCTCAAAATGGTTCCCAGTACCGCATTTGTCTTCTGAGTAATGAACCTATGCAACAGGTTCTATCGGTGGCTTCTGAATGGAAAACGCGTCGAGATGTCATGACTCTTCCATTTCTCACCCAAGAAACTATTGCACTTCCTAAAATGATACCTTTTCAACCGGTAGGATTTCCTTATTTGCCCGACGAACGAGCCATTTCCGCTGGAGTGATTCAAAAACGTCTTTCCATGCGTCATCCTTGCTGTTTAATCCAAGATATTCTCGCTTCCTATTACAGAAGTTATTTGCTGGCTCACGAAGGCCAAGAATCTGAAACAGTATTACAAAATGTGGGTTTAATTATTGAATGGCCTTTTCGGTTAATGTTTGATGGAACTCGTCCCAATGCCAAAGACGACAAAAGGTTTGTAGCCTTGGCAGTGAATGGACAGCTACCTACACGCGTCTTGTACGTGCGTTATCCTTACGACGTGTACACTTTGTATAATGAAGTACCCAGTACCCATTGGACTCCCATACAGTATGTTTCCCCAGTGTTGACTTTGGAAATGGAAAAAGTGAGTGTAGATGGAGTGGTGATAGGTTTCATGTACCAAAACAGCTTTTTTTGTTTTAGTTTTCCCGTGTTGGAAAGTCGTCCAACCTATGATTCCAACCGAAATGTACAAAGTGTGTTGACACCAGCAAATCCTTCCGTATTGAAGGAGTGCTCAGTGTTGGAAACCTTTCAATATAATACCCAATACTCTTTACATAGAGTTCAAATGAAAGGAGTTTCTTTGAATGCATGGTGTTTAACGGCAGCACAAAACCAGTCTGAATATCCAACTCAGAGGCATTTACCTAAATTAGTCCAACAGTGGTTGAATTTTTTTGAAAATCATGCTGGGTCCATGAAAATGGACCTTGTGGATGTGTCCATGATACAAATGGCTCTAACACTGGCGAGACACAAGATTTGTTTTGAAACAAAAATTGACTCGAAAGCCAAACGAAAACAAAAAGGAAATCGAATCATGTTGAGTGACAATAACATTACATTAAGCATGGGTCCAGAAGAGGCAGAAGTGGTGAATAACTTACGGCTGGGAAATTCCATTGAATCTAAGCATTCTGAAGGTAGCTGCTCCATAAGTTGAAAAAAAAAAAAAAAAAAAATTTTTTTTTTTTTTTTTTTTTTTTAATTAAACTTTTGTTGTTTTGATAATTTTTCAGACAGTTGTTTAGCTCGAGCTGCAATCAAATGAGCGTGACCTTTTGTTCCCTGCAAAAGGAAATCCACAGTCGCCCAATTTATTTCCGGATTCATCAACAAGATGAAAAAATACAACAATTCTAGTCTAGTCACTTCATACATTAAACTGTTTTTACATGCCCATTCTCGTGCCAGCTCATCGATCGCCTCTACCACTTGATCATATCGAGCACATTCAATAGCCAATTCTCCGTTAAATTTCACATCAAATTGAATGTATAGATTTTGTTTCATCAGATGGTACAGATAACCATATTCTTCCTTATTTTTCAACAAATGCTCGATATATTCCTTGGCCGCTGCCACCACATACTTATTTTGCACAATGTCGAAGGTTATACGTCTTTCAAATGGTTTGGGTGTCGTGTAACGAGGAAAGAGACTCGGATCCAAGTGGTGATTCCTGCGTATGTGAGCAATCAACTCATCGTTGGGAAGCCACAATTTTTGTAAATACTTTATCATTTTAGTCTTGTTTTCTTGTATACATTCCATGCAATCCATACGACTAGTAACGCTATTCCGGTTCCCACAACCCACATTAACCAGGGTACGAGAAACAGGAATCCCGACCACACAGAAGAAGTCATTTCTTGAGCATAATATGACAAGGCTTCGGCAATCGTCGGTCGTTGGCATTCCATTTTTTGATGAGGTAGACAATTGTTATATTGACAATCACACAACCGACAGCATGTTTTTTCCACATCTTCATTATATCCATTGCAGGGATTTCCTAATGTCTGCTGGTCGGGACAATAGGGTACCTTATCCACTGCTTCGGGTTGGCAACAACTCAATGATTTCACTTTACACACGGACGAACCGCTATGTAAGAAACAACCTGAATTGGATTGAATATAATTATCAATATAAGATATCCCTACTCCTACCACTGTTGCCAAAGCAGTGACTTTGACACCCTTTTTACTGAAAATTGTTTTAATGACTCCTTGCAATGCCTTATTCTTTTTGACGAGGGCTTGCAAATGTTTGACATTTTTCGCTGTTTTTTTGAAAGCTTTAAATTTTCCAGTCACAGGTGGACGTTTCACAACCCATTTTTTCCAGGCCACCATAGCTTGTTTCGTAATTCGAGAAAACAAGTGTCAAAATATGGAGTCGACCGTTTGTATTTATAACACCGGTAAAGGAGATTGCAGTGGGAAAAGAAACAATCATTTGACGAATCTTATTTGTGAAAAACACTTGAATCAATATTTTGGTTTGGAAGTGTTTTTTTCCTTTGTAGAAACACCCATGGAAATTGTTTTTCTTGGATGGACCCTGAAACCTGTGTCAGGCATGTATTTCAAAAAGTATGATATCATTCTTCCTGTACAAAAAATGTATGACAAAATTTATCGACCTCAGCAAGTGGCCCGAACAGAAGCGGATTTAAAGTACAAAATTAATCCACGAACCGATGAGTTTATGAAACGTGTTCTACGGGATGGCCGATTTTCCAAAAGTGATCGGCTCGTATATGAACTGATTCGCAATTTATCCGAGACAAGTGATAACATTAACAATAATCCCACAAAAGAGTGTGAAAATGATCCTAAAGTCATTGCTTATATCCGATCCAAAATGGCCATTTCTGAAACGTTTATTGAAAAACTCTCCATTGAGAATCGAATTAATAACATTATCCTACCTGTGGATGAAATGGAAACATCCATCACTAAATTGGGTTTATCTGCCAGTTATAAATACATGATGAGTCGATTCGAATATTCTAGCCATTTGGTATCTGATTTGGACGATCAAACCATAGAGCTACCTCGTTTGATGTATAATGCAGTATTTGTTAAGGACGTGGGGCTTGTAGCCGTGTCAGATATTAGTGACCCAGATGTTATTGTTGTGCATGGGGCTACAAGGGGACAAGTGAAAACAAATGATTATGGATATTATGATGAACTAGTTATAGCTCATCCAAAAGAAGTCATTAATTCAAATCCAAGACTTGCTGCACAGAGACTATCAACTAATAATGCCATCAATAAAGCATTTACAACAAGTTGTATCTAAAAAAAAAAAAAAAAAAAATTTTTTTTTTTTTTTTTTTAAGCATTCACAAGAGCTTTGTGTTTTTCTTAAGCAAACTCTACTGTACTTTGTTCTACATCATATACAACTGAAGGGTCCCAAGTTTTTTGGTGCTTGGTGGGTATACAATCCACTACAGTCTCCTCAGTATCATCTTCAAGACCACGTTTTTCCGTTGATCCATTAAACTCTGGGGGCACAAAGTATTGATCTTGATTGGGTTCCACTTGTGCCAACAAATTCAAATCTCCCAAACATACCTTGGTTTGTTTCAAATTAGACTCGGGAAAAGCCACCATTTTCAAGATTCGGCCTCCGACTCGCACCATATCTATGGAAGCATCTTTGACGGCATAAAAATACCGCACATTCAATTCAATTTCCATAAGCGCAATAAATGAATCGGGAAAGTAGGATTTAATCTGAGCTCCAAACCGATTGACCAACGTCTCCCCATTAAAGACATGTATATCTGCAATACAAGGCTGGCTGCAATCAAACATCAGTTTGACGCCTTGGGAAGCCATACTCTCCATGGCATTACTACAGTGGTGACAGTATAGGCTGCACGTTCCAAAATTGACTTTGACAGTATCGGACAAACGAGCCTTATTGAGATCCACATCACTCGTCATTGCTTTCGTTAGCATATTCATCGCAGGAGAATCTCGGATAGTAATGGAGAGGGGGAGTTTGTTTGCCGATTTCGTATAAGGGCGATACACATTAGACACTCCAGCTAAAATAACTTTTAAGGACGTTTCTGCATTTTTCAGATTTTGCACCCTAAATTGGCTGTTGAAACTCGTACGCTCGGCTGAAAACATATTTCTAGCCTCCTTTTGAAACTGCTGATAATGAGCATAATTTGCAAGCTGTGACTTCCAATCCAAAGCCACTAAATTGAGAGAAGTATGATCCGATTCACGGACCATGTCTTGTACCTTATTGGCCAAGACGGGTGTTTTCAAAATCTGATCTACAAGAGTTGAATACGCATCCATCATAGTAAGTTTACTTGATTACTTGTATCCAGTTAAAAAACTGAAAAATGTGTGTTGCCTAGTCAAGCAGTTGTCCTGCTTATAAACCTTCAAGTCTAAAAAAAAAAAAAAAAAAAATTTTTTTTTTTTTTTTTTTATGTAGCTTTGGACTTGCATTTTCTCTTTGTAGTTTTTATTACCTTCACAACTTCATGAATTGTTGGACCTTGCCAAGATTGTTTTTCCAAGATATTTTCAATTTGTTTCCATGTATTGCCAATGAATCGGTCCTTTCGTTCCCGTAAAACGTTGCCATTCTTCACCGACACTTCATACACGTGTCCGTTTTGCAATCCCTTTTCCAATGCTTTGAAACGCCGGTATAAACCAGGTTTTTCCTTGCCAGGTAACCAAAAAAACCCATCCATGTATACTACATCTAGCGAATGAGTATGTTTCACTTTAACAATTTTATCTGTCGTGGTATTGTGAATAATGTAACCATCCGTTTCATACCGAATCATCGGAAGATCTTCGACTCTTTGACAGTATTTTTGCGTTTCATATCCTTCTGGTAAGGAGAGGTGTTGTAAAAAATTCATCAAAACAATTTCTCGATTCCATTGAGCGGTTGGAAACCCTCTGACTTGATACACGTCCAGTAATACTACCGTACCATTGGATAGTTTTTCGGCTGAAAAAACAATTCCATCTCCCAAGGAAATTCCTTTGTGAATTTTGTGAATACCTCCTTCCCATTTTTCTTTAATGTACTCTGGAAAACTATACACTAATCCAAAGGTACCATCCAATTTATGAGCAAACACTCCCTTTAAACCTTGAAAATTTGCCACACAGGTGACAGGTTTACGGGAAAATGTTTCATTGATGCGATAGGTAGGAGAGGAAAAGGAACGAAAATACTCATACACTTGCCAATATTTGCCCAAATTTTCTAGTAAGGACTCTGCATCAAATTTTTTAACTGGTTTAGAAAATACTCCATATTCCCATTCAAAAACGAGACGATACGTTCCGTCTGGATGGGCAAACGTATACACTTGAGCCTGATTATCCAGTGTCCAGACATGCCTGGTTTCATTTCGAAAAGGACATTGAAAATTTCCTGCCGCATCCAAAAATTTTTTGTGTGTCAAAGAGCTCCATGAGATATGAGGCGTTTCAATGGAATGGACCCATTTAAACCATAAGCCATCATAAAATACAGCTTCGGTCGAGACAATGTGTTTTGTTTCCAAACGTTTGTTTTTGTATCTAAAATGAGGTTTAACATACCATACGGGTTGCACTTGCACAGTACACTCGGGAAAAATGTCTTGTAAATGGAACGGCGTGGTATCTTGAACAACATACCGAAATTCGTATTCATGCATAATTCAAATGCTCGGATAGAGAAACGATTAAATCTAGCCGGTAATGAATGACTAAAAACAATGCAATCAAGTAGGCAATCATAAAGCAGGTAACCCAATAAAAACTCTGGCGAAAATTGTGATAGGCGATAGGGAAGATAATGGAAGGAAGAGCAGCCAAAATCAAGACAATTTTGGCAATCTGTTGTTCAATTGCTCCAAACGAGTCCTTGACTTGATCCTGATCATCTGCAGCCAAAATATTTTCAATACGTGAAACGACATTGAATGCACTCGCCATAAGTCTTTATTACATTGTGATTAAAAAGTTGTGTATTAAAAAAAAAAAAAAAAAATTTTTTTTTTTTTTTTTTTTTTACGTTATTGGTTGAAAGAGAAATTTATACAGGCAATATACAATAGCCAACAAGATTAAAATGACAATTCCAATCAACGACCAGCGTAGTGAATAGGAAATCTTTGGCGAATGTTTTTTCAGAGGTTTTGCATTCCCTCCCTGTACAACATTGTTTATAGCCACGACCATATATCCTTTATCAGCAGCACGAGACAAACGTGTAGATTTTAGATTGGTCACATAATCTCGATAATTTTTGTCCTCCCGATATAATATACCTGTAATGTTGGTAACTTGTACATTGGGAAACAATTGGTCAGAAATAATTTTTTTCCCATTGACTTCAGGAATAATTATGAAATTATCGTTTGTAATGGGATATCCTAAAGGAAAGTAGTCTTTTTCCTTCCCTGCTATGTCAGCTGGTATTTTCAAAGTGTATTCATTCCCATATTCGTCCAAAGGATATTTGGCTTCTTGCAACGCAGTTTTAGCATACTTTTCATTCAATATGACCTCTTTAAAATGTGTAGGTTTCATCATTTGAATAGGATACATTTCCTCCCCGTTTTTTGTTTTGATGTATCGATCGAGTAACACATTATCTACATGTATCACATGCGATTCCCCATTGTCCTTTAAATAACTTTCGTTTCCTTTGGCGTCCAAGGGAAATATTACTTCCCCATCACTTGTGCGAGCATATTGAGGTGTACCATTCTGGTCGCGGGCAAATTCTCCATTCATTGGATAATATTCATCTCCATTTTCTTTTTTAGCATATCTTTGATTGCCATTTTGATCTACTCCCCAATGAACGGATCCATCCATTTTGATCACATACACCTCGTCATTCGTCGCGTCATCCGTTTGATACTCGGGATACCCCTCTCGATTTAAAGGGAATTGGATGAACCCATCTTTTTTATAAATGTATTTACCATACGTTATTTCCTTTCCAGTGTTATCTGTGGGGTAAAAAGCATTACCATCTTTATCTGTTGCATACATAAAACCCCCCGTGCCTTGTTCCGGGATAGGAAATTCGTTTCCATGGGCATCCGTGGGATAGGTGTCATTTCCTAAAGCATTTTTGGCATAAAGGAAAGGAATAGTTTGTGCCTTGTTATTCACTATGGGATAAATTTCATTTTTATCTTTGTCTTTGGCATAATAACGTTTACCCTCCTTGATGGCAAACACTTGTGTTCTTCCGGTCAAATAATATTCATCTCCCTCATTATTTGTGAGATACAATTCATTTCCCGACGGATCCTTGAGATATAAGGGTGTTGACATCTTGTCTAATCTTTATTGGAGCAGCGTCTCAAATACATGCCATAACCATTCAGAAGGACTGGTCGACATGTTTACTTTGTCGCTTTCAAGAAAAATTGGTACAATAAATAGATGAAACCTATCAAAACCATTCCTATCAAAGACCAGTTGAGGGGTTGGGAAACTTTGGGTAATGGTTTGTTGGGAGGAACGGGAGGAGGATTTAAAAGATTATTCAAAGGAGGAGGATTGCTGGCACCTAGTACGTAAGGAAAAATGTTGTACTTTTGTCTAGCAGCACGAGACAGACGTGTAGATTTTACATTGGTCACATAATCTCGATAATGTTTACCCTCTCGATATAATTTACCTATAATGTTGGTAGCTTGCACTTTGGGTAACAATTGATCCGAAATGAATTCTTTTCCCTCCACTTCAGGAACAATTACCCAATTGTCATTGGTAATGGGATATCCTCGAGGAAAGTAGTCCTTTTCCTTCCCTGCTATCTGAATAGGTATGTCCAATGTATATTCATTCCCATATTCATCCAATGGATATTTGACTTCTTGCAAATGTGTTGTCGCATACTTTTCATTCAATAGGACTTCTTTATACCTTCTAGCAATCTGATGTGTTATTTGAATAGGATAAATTTCCTCCCCGCTTCGTGTTTTGGCGTATCGATCGAGTAACACGTCACCCATATAGATCACATCAGATCCCCCATCATCCATTAAATAACTTTCATTTCTTTCGACATCCAAGGGAAATATGATGTTTCCCTCTCTTGTGCGAGCATATTGAGGTGAACCAGAAGGGTCGTAGATGAATTCTCCATTTATTGGATAATATTCATCCCCATTTTCTTTTTTAGCATATCTTTGATTGCCGTTTTTATCCACTCCCCAATTAATGGATAAATCCATTTTGATCACATACACCTCGTCATGGGTGGTGTCATCCTTTTCATATTTGGGCATTCCCTCTCGATTCAAAGGGTATTTGAAGCTTCCATCCTCGTCATAAATGTAATCACCCTGCACTATCTCCTCGCCGGTTTTATCTGTGGGGTAATAAGCATTACCGTCTTCATCTTTTGCGTAGTTCCAACTCAAAGTACCTAGTTTGGGGAGGATGACTTCGTTTCCTTCAGCATCGTGTGGGTATATTTCCTTTCCTGAAGCCGTTTTGGCGTAAATTTTGGAGAAAAAGTAGCCAATAGCTACTTCTCGGTTATTAATTACGGGATAAAATTCATTTTGATATTTGTCTTTGGCATAAAAGGGTCTACCCTCCTTGACAGCAAAAACGGGTTTTCTCTGAGTAAAATAATATTCATCTCCCTTCTCATTTTTGAGATAGGATTCATTCCCCGATGAATCCTTGGGATAGTTGGGTGTGGACATAATCTTGTCTAATCTTTTGCAGGGAGACGTTTCGGGTACATTTCTTCACCCAAATGATTTTTGGCATAATACGCTTCTCCATTATGTGTGGCAGGAACATGGGTCCATACATTCCAAATGTAATATTCATCCCCATAGGCATCTTTGGGGTAACATTCCTTTCCACTGGCATCCTTGGCATAAAAGGGTACATTCTGCTCATTAAAAGGGGGAATTTCTCTCCCCTCCTTATTCTTGACATAAATGGGGGTTCCGTTGGCATTCCGAGGGTAATGATCCACATTATTTATTCGAAAATACATATACTCCCCTTTCTGATTCTGTGGGAAAATGGGAAAATTGACGGTCAAATTAAAGGGGTAAAGAATCATGCCATCATGATCTTTTATGAAATTGAAAGATCCATTGGCATTTCTGGGAACAAATTGGACCTTATGATTCACTCCAGCTTCTTCGATAAGATAGGTAGCATACTGCCTTGAAAGGGGATTGTATATCTGGTCTCCAACGTGGTTGACAGCGTACTTGTCAACGTTCAGCATTTTACGAGCATAGGTTTTATTGGGATAAAATTCCTCCTTTTCGTCATTTTCTGGTTCCTCATAATTATCTACCATGACAGCGTCGTCCCCTGCCAATGCCACAGGATCCAATGCCACAGGATCCAGTTCAGAGGGATCGGCAGGAGGATCCTCCAATTTGACGTGATCGGCAGGAGGATCCTCCAATTTGACGTCATCTGCAGGAGGATCCTCCAGTTTAACGTGATCTGCAGCAGGAGGATCCTTCAAGACGGGTTCACCCTCCAAAACGGGGTTTTCAATATCCATTTCTTCCAAAAGAGGTAAGGTATTATCTAGGTTCGTACCTAATTTCTCCAGCAAAGGAGGTTGATTTTCTAGGGCTTCAAGAATAGGCACATCCGCTTTAGGAGGGTCATCCTCGGGTGGATTCAATAAGTGAGCCGTCTTTGCCACCTTGCGTGGTGCAGAATTTCTAGGAGTTTTCAGTTTCCTTTTTGACAGATTGGGTTGAATATCCATTGCTTTATTTACATTGAAAAAAGAACTCAACATGCTCATCATTATGCTGTGGTTTATGATGCTATTTGTCTGCTGGAATCATCGTTTGTACCATGCTTATATCAAATTGACCTGGCATACATTGTATCAACAAGTCGCGCCCGAGGAGTGGCGAAAATACATGATTCAAGAAAAAATTAAAGCTGGATGGATCGAATAGTCATTGGAACATTGGCTGCATGTGCACTCTACACAACTGGAGTGATTGGATTGTGCATTATAATTACTCGTAGATGGTACTGCGTTCTGTTTTTCCTGATCAATATCGTTGTATTTGCTTTTCTTGTGGTAGGTTATGTAAAAAAATGGAATGAATTGGCAACATTTGGAAAAAATTTTGACGACTGTTATTGGTTTTGCAAATTGGCTCAATTCTTTTGAATGTTGAACTGATTTGAGTGTTACTTACAAAAAAAAAAAAAAAAAAAAAATTTTTTTTTTTTTTTTTTTTTATTCTTCTTCAACTTGCATTTTGTATTGATATTCAATAAAAAATTCAATTTGCTCGACACTTGCATCCAACAATTTTGACACCGTATCACAATGTTTGATCTTGTCTTTATAGACCTGTACAGCACATTCACCTACAAGTATTACACGCAATTCAGCATCAACATATCCCAACAAAATATTCAATATTTCATTGTCCCTGGTTTGCTGCATTAAACTAGTTAGCCTCCTCAATTTTTCCCAAACTTCCTTGATCAACTCTGGTCCCAAGGGGTCAGGCAATTTTTTCCATTTGAAATCGTACATTAATTTGAAATACAATTGAAAAAATGCCATAAAAAGGCATTTCATTTGCACTAGGGATACATCATGTGTTGACTGAGATAATTGTTTTTCCAATTCAAAATATTTCGTTTTCCAATCTTCACCATTGTCTTCTGTATTGGCAATCGTTGTACGCTTAAACTTTTTATTGGGTGTACAAGAGCCTCCCTCTACTAGAGTTTCGCTTTTTGGTTCCAACAATTTGTCCCTACAATCCTGCAACTCAGCTTCACGTTCCCGTAACTGTTGTTTTATTTGATTTTGTTGTGTAGTGTTGGTTTCGATAATCCTTTCCAGATCTTTTTCGTATTTATTTTGCATTTCATCATGATTCACAAGTAATGTCTCGTATTTTCCTTTCAAACATTCCAATTGTTTGAATTTGGAGATTATTTCCTGGGGCCAATGATGAGTGGCCAGTGTCATGTTAAAGTGATTTAATAACTCTATAATATTTTTGTAAATGTCCTCTGCCAGGCCATACTTTTTCTGTACATCCATTACGAACGTTTCAATCTTGAAAGGATCTACCAACTTTTTGCACTCTTTTTGAACTACCTCCAATTCTTTCTGAAATACATTGTACTGTTCAACCAATCTGAGTTTTTCTTGCTTCAATTCATGCTCTAGCTCCGTACAACGCTGTTTCCAATCATCCCCTTCTACCTTTAATAGGTTTGTTTTTTTCTTTAATCGATTACTTCCTTTTAAACATTGATCTCTTTCAACCTTTAATGCATCCTTTTCGTTCCTCAATATTTCAGTTTCTCTCCAGAATATATCCCTATTTTCCTTCAATAGGCCATTTTCAATCATCAATTGGCCCTTTTCATCCTTCAATTGGTTTCTTTCCGTCTTTAAATGATCATTTTCTTCCTTCAATGGTCTCTTTCTTCAAATGGTCTCTTTCTTGCTTTAATTCTGAATCAATGTCAATACCACAGATGGCCGGTAAATTTTCAACCACTTCAGTGACTTCGTAGTTGGAAGGAGATTCAATGGCTTGTACCAATTGTGTCCGAGCCACGTCCAAATCATTTCTCAACTGTTGCACACCATTCCTCACCCAATCAAAGAATTGTTGGTCTAGGGTGGTGGGATTTTGCAAAGCTGTCATTTTACTATTATAGTCTAGAGTGCTTAACATTTTTTCATAAATGGAATTTAATTTCATATTGGTGTCCATCAACTGTTTTTCCAAAGCTTGTGAATATTGAAGCTTTTTCTCCATGGTCTCAAACCAACCATGTTCCAAGCCCGGAATATAATGAAAATTCCAACGAGTTGCAACAGTTTTTAAAGATTCTTGAAACGAAGTAATCCTTTCTGTAAAAGATTTCACCTCATTACTGAATAACTCTTGCCAATTTTCTGAAAAAGCAATTTCAGGAAAATACTGTCTGACAAACTCTTTTAGTTTGGAAGGCTCCTCGGCCAGTTGAGTGTTTTTGGCCAAATATTTTTCTTCCAAGAAATCTAAACGTTCCATCAAATATAAGGAGGGTAAATCACTTCCAAACAAGGTGGATAATTTTTGAAAAAAAGATTCAATCACCTCTTTCACTTTGTATTTTGTATGATTCACATGGGTCAAAACTTTTTGACGTGACGTCTTTCCTAATTGCGGGACACTCCGTATATTGATTTCGAGACTATTAAAATGTTCATCGAGTTGAAACGTTTTCAACATGTGTTTCAAATGGTCTTTGGACAACTTTCGATGCAACAATTGTTCAAACGTATCAAATAATTTCGTACTAATCTCATCTACAGACACTGTAGGCTCTGCTGAAGGCTCTGAAGGCTCTGAGGGTGGAACAGGATGTAAAGTTTCCAATACTTTTGAAATTTTTTCATTTTGTTCTGTGGTTAAAGTAAAATTGGTAGACATGTCTTTTTTGAATTGTTCCAAAAAGGACCTCAACTCCTGTTTCCATTCAACCATTTCCCCCAAAACACGTTCGTTTTGGGAAGGATATTCCAAAGCATGGTGAGTAGGCTCCTCTGACGAGGAAAACTCCAACGCAGTCGGACGAGGAGATTCTTCAAGGAAGCAGTTATTTGAATGTACAAATAAACCTCCTCCTTCCAATGTGTTATTTTCTCTATGTAAACATTCATTCAATTCTGCTTGACAGTTTGTTAATTTTTCACGCAAAGTGTTGTTTTCTACCTCATAATGGGATATACTTTCTTGTAAATTCTGAATAGTTGCCTCATATTGTAGGGCTTTTTCTCTCCAACTCTTTATTTGCATCTCATAATCCCTTTTTTCTGTGTCATAACAATAGCCCTTTTCCCTCAATGTTTCTTGCAAACTCACCAATTCCCTTTCTTTGGAGGCCAACCTCTTTTGCAAATCCTCTCCTTGACAATAGGGTGATGGAGGGGAAGGAACATTACACAACTTGAATAAAAAATCCAAAAAACTAGAACTGCTGCGGTACAATTCAGGATACTGGTCCACTAACGGTTGACTTTTGGTAAAAGCCTCTGTCACATCGCGAGAAATATCCTTTTTCAAAGTTTGCACCAATTGAACGTGAAGTAAATTGTAAGGATCCCGTTGAGATTGCAAGATGGCATCCACTAGCGTCTTTAGGACCATCTTGATTTGACCTCTCCTCTCAAAATGTAATAAATTTGTATCAAATCATTTCGAATATAACGATACGGTTCTGACGATTGAACAGACACATAATCAATCAAAGAAACCAAATGGGTACAATTAATCACAAAATTGGAGAGATACCATCCCAGTCCAAAATTATCCCAGGTAGCTTTGTCTTTGAATAACGGAAACCAGAATCGGCACAGGGCATTTCGGTTCGTGGGAACAAAACAGCAAGACATGTTGTTGGTATCCAAAAACCACTCTTTGGTGTAAGACAAAATCATGACCGAAACATATTCCACTCTGAAATTGACAATACGGCAAGCAATGCCCACCGGATCCGTATCACTCAGGGTGGTTTGACACGTGTAAAACTCGGGTGGAGGATGTTGAGGAGAAAGGACATGTTGCGAGGAACGCTTCAGGATTTGAAACAAAATCCGTCCAAAAACAATAGAAGGTGCGTGGTTAAAAAGTTCAAGCATGCAGGGAGTAGTCATACGTTGGGCCAATGGGTACCAAGTATTAAAATTGTCAATGTTCATTGTTTTGATTCGCTTGAATAAGCGCAAAGTAGAGGCCACTTGTGCTGTAAAAGGATAGACTTTCGCAATACAACTGTAATACATTTTCACCAGGCCTTGAAAAGCACCATTTTTACGAATTCGAGTCCACATGGATTGGAAAGGGTTGCAACGGCTGACCACAAATAAAGTTCGAACGTAACATTGCATCACCACTAAACTGTTCTTTGGAAACAACATTTGCAATAATTCACATTCCGTGGGGCTTTTTCCTTGTCGAGTTTGAAACGTAAACAATAAGGTAGGCTCCACTAGGTTCAGTTTGAGTGTAGGACAGTTGACATCCACTAAAAGGCATGTTTCTTTAGGCATTTGTAGCGTACAGCTTGAAAATCCAAAATGTTTTTGAATAATGACTGGGTTTTTGAAACGAAGAGCAAGAAAAAACAAATTTCGGTGTTGATTTCCAGTCACAGTCACATAGTGACTTAATCTTTGAGTTGGAATCGTTGAAATGGTGTCATGAGGTGAGATATAATGTACACTGACTGGTTCATCACCAGTTTTGAGATCTGCTGGATGAATTTCAGTAGTGTTCAAGAAAGTCGAGGGTTGATGATTCGGCAAAGGTTGGGTCACTTCAGCATTGGGCAAAGGTTGGATCACTTCAGCATGGGGTGATTCAAATGGTTCGTTTGAAGAATGCAGTTGAAACAAAAGTGGTGATTCAAATGGTTCAATATTAGAAGGCGATAAAGTTGGGCTAGATTGCAATGAAAACATTTCCTCATTGGGAAAAGATTGAGATTCCATTGGATCCATCACACAATGTACCCTTGACTCACACAACTGATTTGAGTAACACTTTTACAAAGCACTCACTAGAATATATTAAGCAAAAAAAAAAAAAAAAAAAAAATTTTTTTTTTTTTTTTTTGTCATGTACTAATAGTTTTTTATACAAATCATTTTTAACGCACTTTTGTACCATTTTTTGATACAGTTTGGAGAGTCCAAAGAAAATTTCAATTCTATTGTGTTTATTCATCGGGAACAACTATCATAATCCTTCTATTTAATGTTCTCGTGAAATGAATAGTGTAAGGAATTTGTGTGAATAGTTCAAATCCATCCGGATTGTTATTTAAATAGCTTTTAAATGCAGACTCGGTAGCCATTTGAAATAAACTTTCTGCACCATCCATTCGATTTTCCTCCACAAAAATATTTCCTCCGATATTATTTACCCCCTCCATAGAAACATTTTCTTGGCTGTTATTTATCAACTCCATAGAAACATTTTCTCCGCTATTATTTACCTCCTCCATGGTATGTTCTGCATTATATACCCCCTCCATAGAAACATTTTCTCCGCTATTATTTACCTCCTCCATGGTATGTTCTGCATTATATACCCCCTCCATAGAAACATGTTCTGCATTATTTACCTCTCCTTCGTCTATTGCATTTTCTCCGCTATTCCTTACCCCCTCCATAGAAACATTTTCTCCGCTATTCTTACCCCCTCCATTACATTCTCTGCATTCGACACCCCACCTTCCTCAATAGTACATTCTACAGTCTCCTCCATCATTCGATCATTATTTAGGATATGGTTCTCAGCCTCCTCCCTATTGTTCATCCCACTTTCCAGGCTGACAGACCAAATGTATTGCCTCAAGAATTCAAAATCCCGTTTTCGTTGCAACTCCAAATCCTGTGTAAATTCTCGTATCCATTGGGCCACTTTAACAGTATTTTTATGGGGACAATCTACCACAACCAATTTAGGAGATTGCTTGTACGAACATTCAAATGTTCTTTTGCCCTGCACATAAGCATATCCAGTCTCGAGGGTGTTTGAAAGTTTTTTGGCCAATTTTTTATTTTTACGGCCAATAATGTGAAGAGCTGCATTTTTCTGGTGACCAATTGAACACGAGCAGTTTGTTTGGGATACTGTTGTGTAGGAGGTAGTACATGGTTTCCCAAAACAATATCATTCGTGAAACATTTGGCAAACATGGTCCCATTCTTTTTGCCGAGGAGACTAGCTATATCCAAAATACGGAAATATAAAAGATTATCCATGCCAACCAATATACCTAAGACGGGACCATCCATACTAAGTGCTAATTGAAACCACATGGTTCAATATTAAATTGCCACTATTTTCCAATAGATTGAAAAGTACCAAATAATTTGCGGGTTGAAGCTGTAATGACACTCAAAGCTTCAGATGAACTATATAACAAACTGAAGTGGTAAAAAAAAAAAAAAAATTTTTTTTTTTTAATACTTATTCTGGGTATTTAAGTTTAATGTTGTTGATTCAAACCAAAACCAGATTGTCATAGAGTTATTGCCGGCGCTACAGTTATTCCTGGCTAGCATTATTCCTGTCTATTCAGAATGTTTCCGATTTACAAGAAGGATCAAGAATACATTTTCTTGCTACCAAATTGTATTTTTAACGATTTTGTGCGGGAGTACATTTTGAACTGTCCAGTGCTCACCAAAGTGCAAGTACATGGATATACTTTGAAAAATAAATTTCAAACCTTTGAATTTATTCGAACCAAAGATGGATTTCAGTTTAACCTAGCAAATAGCTCCGATATTTGCAAGTTGATAGTTATTGATTATGCGTATCTACTGAAAACATGGACGTTGAATGCTCACATTTTTTTCAACTTTGTGGACACTGAATTCTATTTTAAACCCATGTTTCAGTTGAAGACAGAAAAAGCCAACGTTATCGTTGCCCCTCGCCGTTGCAAAGAAAGAAAGATTGACTGGGAGCCTGATCTTTTTTTCAACAAATACGGTCTCCGAACCAATAAAGAAAGAATTGTACATACATTGAATGAATTATTATGTTAAAAAGTTTGTAAAATTGACCTTAATAAACATGATTTGATTTGTCAAAATGGTGTTGTGTTTTGTTTACAATGTAAACATACACTTCTTTTACAATCCATACCATAGAAAATAGACAAACATGCATAAGGCTACCCTTAAAAAAAAAAAAAATTTTTTTAATTTTTATAATAAGTTTGTAGTCCTTTGAAGCTTTTTGTTAGAGCTTCAATGTGCCATCCAGATACTACTTGCCTGCTACAAAATATTATTTGATTTGTTTTAACGGCACATTGGGTGCAGATTCTATACACAACAGATTATTTGGTGCTGCGATAAAGATGATTCCTATTCTCATAAGATTATCTGACCCAAATTATATGGTCATGGTCCATCACAAGACCTTTCGAGATTTTTTGGAAAAGTACGTTCTCAGTTGTCCTGTTGGCACTCGAATCGAGTTGCAGGGTTTTAATCGGATTGATCATATTGTGGTGGTCGAGTGTATACGAACAGACACTGGATTCAAATTTAATTTGGATTTTGAAACTCCTGATGATATCTGTGAAGAAGACGAACGTGCGTTCATGTGTAAACATGCCTCGGAAGAGAACGGATGGAGCATGACACCCGAAGCATGGCTGGATATGGTAATGTATCCATTTATTCGTCAATTTCCAATTTTAAAAGTGTATACGCCCCGAGCGAGTGTACATATTTGGACCAAGCGGGCGGACGACGAGAGATTGTGTTGCCCGGAACATTTTTCGACCGTGGCTTATCTGCAAATGAAACACGTACGAAACCCTCGAACCGAAGGAAAAAAGATCTTTACCAGTTTAATGGACTTGCCACCAGTGAGTGACATGGTCCTTGGACGACAAAGTGAATAATGGTCTTGTTGAAGAGAATACAGACAGTGGAAGTGCTTAGAGTGTACCATGTCCTGGAAATGTTGAAATATGACTATTGCTTGATAAATAAATTCTTGTAAACTAACATGGTTACTCTTTAAAAAAAAAATTTTTTTTTTTTTAATATACTTTAAGTAACAAGTTGAACACAATCCAACTTTCACTCATTCTACTAGCAAATGTCTGCCGCTCGCGTTATCTTTAATCATGTGGCCACAGTCCGACCCGATATATATCAACAGATTTTACATCTTATTCAACCTCATTCTTTGGAGGCCATTTTGGAATTGTTTCAACACCATCTCGAACAATCGGTTCCCGACTTGAGACGATTCAACCAACATCAAGCATGTCTACCTAATTTATGTTTAAAATTTGTTCGGTTGATACGAAAACGATTTCCGAGCCCTGGAGATGCTTTTGGTATTCAATTGACGTGTCGCGTGACCAAATCTGATACGCAAGGCACTTTGGATAGTAAACATTTAAAATCCCAAGAAGAACGAGATGATGCTTTTCACGTTGATGCTTTGTTGTTAGGTGAATTGCATTGTTTTTCCACTCAGACCCAAGTCTTTGAATTGGCTACACGCCATGGGTATTCGACCGTGTTCACACGAGGGTATACGGGTCAAGAGTTGCTCCAACGGCTACCCGATGCCTGTCTCTTGACCCGTGGCCTCCCGTACAACAAGGGTAGGACACTGAATGGGACCTATAAATATTTAAATACGTGTACCTTTATCGTGGTACCCGACAACAAAGTAGTGTACAGAACGTCAGCTAAACATTGGCTGGGCGTGTTGAGGCGATTAGACGCTGAACGCGTGTTAGCCTTTTCCGATATTCGGGCCATCTTTCAAAAATGTGGTATTGTGGCCTACTTTTTCAATTGGATGCGAGTGGTGCAAGAGCAATTACCTTTGCAAAACAGTGTCCAGATGAAAAATATCATGACTATTTTAAAGTATCAATGTCGAACGGGTCGACCCCTGCCTTTGACGCGAGATGGGTTAGCGAAAAATCCTGAACGATCTCCCTTGGAAATTTTGAGCTTTGAAGCTTGGAAACGAAATTGTGCTCACATGTGTATAGAAGCACCCTCGGTACAAGTGAACTGCTCGACGGAAAAAATGTTTTTTGGCCAACAGTTTCGAGAGGGTACGGGATATGATTTTTGCTTGAGGAATAAAAATTTTGTAAACTGACAATGTAAAAAAAAAAAAAAAAATTTTTTTTTTTAAAGTATATTACATCGTTCAAAGTGTCAACCGCTAGAATCAAGTATCATCATGGACAGTCAACTCTGCCTCAATGTCTTTACACGAGAGATGGAACAACACGACAATCCCCATTTGACCTTTGAGACGCTCGTCCTGCGCCTTTTGAAACGCGTGTCTCACTCCTTCCATCTACCCTGGTCCCACGTCTTGGAAGTGTCTCGCCAAGCGCCCTATTTGATGGATCCCCATCTCCACCAGGATTTGCTTCACATTTGGACTCTCCGTTCCAAACAGGCCACGTTGGATGAGCAGCATTGCGTCGAGCGTATTTTGGGTCGAGACAATGTGCGCTCCTCGGATCTGATCAAGTTGGCGAGCATTTTACAGAAAATCAGCGATCCCAAAACAGTGTACGAATTCTTTGCCATGGACGGCTACCAGGGAGAGGATCCCAAGAAATATATCGACCTGTTTCGCTACGAGGCCGAAGAGGCGCGTGGCAAACACGTCCGAGCCGTCCGTCAGTTGTATCGCTCGGGCTCGTGCAGACCCCTCACGAATGTCGATCCTTTTTGGAAAGTATTTTTGAGGGAACGTGCCCCGAATCGAGAGACGGGTACGTGGAGTCGGTCCAAGAGCAGGTGGCGGAGATTGCGGAATGGCGCCGTGAACAGCAGACGAAAAAGAAGCGACCCCTGGAGACCAAAGAAGAAAGTGTCAAGAAAAGTGCTCCTGGAAACCCATAGTTGAAATTCCATAATTTGAAATAGTAAACCCATAGTTTGAAACCCAAAGTTTGAAATAGTAAACCCATCGTTTGAATTCCATCGTTTGAATTCCATCGTTTGAAACCCATCGTTTGAAATTGTAAACCGAAAGTTTGAAACCCATACTTTAACACCTAAGCAACAAACTGTTGTCATCTCGTAGAAAACAAGGTGGAGAGATTATGGATACCATGGAATCCACATCTTGGGCCAATGCTAAAACTCCTTTGCAATTCATCTCTCGTCACCAACCAGGAGGACTAGCCGCGTTGGCGGTGGATGAATCGGAATGTGTGGTCGTCATGGACACACTCTGGTTTCGATATCCTCTCGTGCCTGAATGGGAGACGCGAGTGATGGCCGCGCTCGTGGAATGTAAAATCATGGACGTGTATGTGGCGGGCTTGTTGTTGTCTTTGAAAAGAATGGCCCCCGAAGAGATGAACGTCTATGTGGACCCAGAACCCAATAAATTGAAATATCCTTGCAAAATGTGCCATAAAAAGAGTTGTGCCGTCACCAAAGCCTATTTGTTGTGGAGACGTTTGACGAAACGAGAACCCTGTAATCTGATGCATGGGGACTCTTGAAAAGAAGGTTAAACCCATCTCGTTAGGACCCGAGGTTGGAGAAAAAGGAACCCTTCACGGATAAATCTCTTTAAGATTAGTATTGAATCATGAAAAAACTCACCTAATGTTGTGCAAGCATGACTGGATATCATTTCATTGCATCCCAGAGTACAAGAAATGTTTTCCAAAGAAAAAGTGTATTGAAGAAAAACTTTAAAAACAATTACCAAGTCAAAAAAAAAAAATTTTTTTTTTTTAAGAAATTTATAGTGTTTAAAAGATTGAGCTTTCAACTCAAGCTCTCATTTTCTTTGCTGTGTTGTAAACATCATCATTATGACTTTGAATCTTTACTAGGTAAATTGAAAAACAACATTCCCTTTTTTTCATAAACATTTCTCCTGTGACCGAGCTTTCATGTACACTCAAAACCAAGCCATGTTTAGTGATATTGCCGATCAGTTTTCCAAAGAATTGGAACCTCTGCGTTTACCCTTGGAACACATCCCCCTTCCCAACGGCCCTTGAAACTCTCCCAATGGATTCATTACATTCTCCTGTCCAACCATATCAGGCTCACTATCAAGTTAACCTCCCTGATACAAAAGAATGTGGACGCATTGTCCGCACCCCACCCCTCTGACATTCAACACTGGTTGGATGCTTTGAAACCCGAGGGAAAGATCAATTTAGTCACGGAATCCTACCTCCTCTTGTTGTTTATGTTGCATCTACGTTTCATCTATGAAAAGTTTCCAGTGAAAATGTTTGAAATTAAATTGATTGCTCTCAAAGTGGCCGAATCCCATCTGAACGCTCTGGATCAAGACCGTTCCCAAGAACGTCTCTATTCTGTGGCGATCCTGGGTCTCTCGGCTATAGTGTTGGGGGGATGTTTATACAAATTATGCAGATGAAGAGAGCGTACATTTAAGAGGCATGGGCAAGAACGGAAAGTCCTAAAGAGATTCTTTGGAGGGTGAAAATGACTGAAACACTATGCAGATGAAGAGAGCGTACATTTAAGAGGCATGGGCAAGAACGGAAAGTCCTAAAGAGATTCTTTGGAGGGGTGAAAATGACTGAAACACTATGCAGATGAAGAGAGCGTACATTTAAGAGGCATGGGCAAGAACGGAAAGTCCTAAAGAGATTCTTTGGAGGGGTGAAAATGACTGAAACATTGTCCAAGGAAGTAGACTAAAAGAAATCAAACAATTTTACTCTATCAAAAAAAAAAAAATTTTTTTTTTTGTCTTAGTACAAATTCTTGCAAGCTTTAATTTGTATTCACATTCATACCAGTGTTGTCGAATTGACTTTTATTCTAAAGAGTCTCAACCAGTGTGCAGGAAACTGCCAAAAGGCTTCCTACCTAGCCTATTGATCCCTACTAGGATGATACGTTCCAGACCCAACGATTCCAGCTCTCTCCATGACGAGCCTGGCCCACACGAAGCCAATGCTTCTAGCTCTCTCCGTAGCGAGCTTTCCCCACACGAAACCCACGATTTCAGCTCCCTGAGTAGCGAGCCTTGCCCAAGCCACGATTGCTCTATCTGTTTAAGTAGCGATGATACGGAATGGTACCTACTGAGTCAATGTCAGCACAAGTTTCATTCCAATTGTTTAAAACAATGGGTTACAAGCGGTAAAAATACATGTCCCTTTTGTCGTCGTAAATTATGTAAACGAGATAAAACGGCTATTGGATGTGGTCCATCTGGATACAGATTTCGTATTTTTGGAGATTTACTGAGCGGTGAACCCTTATGGGTGACTGAAGCCATCTCTTCCGACACGGAATCGGACCTGCCTTCAGATTCTGACATGGAAAGTGTTGCTGAATCTGAAAATGAAGATGTATCCGTATTAGAGTTGTTACCCAACACAATGGGTCAATTGATAACAGAGATGCTTGAATCTGTCAATAGATTCTAACATAGAAAATGGTGTCGAATCTGAAAAGGACCTGCGTTGGGAGTTGTTACCCAACACAAAGCACTCATTTATAACAGATTTGTTTAAACGTGTCACTAGACAGGCTTAAACTTGTCACTAGACACCCAAAAGAGAAGGATGTACCCTAATGGACCCTACAAATTTCCTACAACCTTACAAAACAAACTAAGATTGCAAGCATGAAACTCTGAAGCTTAAAAAAAAAAAATTTTTTTTTAAATTCACCTTTATATGCAAGCTCACACTCTATTCATTTATTCTCAGCTGCTCGATTTTTTTTCTTGTCATGGCTACCCAACCCAATTGCGACTATCTCGTTTCCATCGAATGGATGCGCTACCAATCCCAATGGGTTCCTTGTCGCATCTTTCTTCAAAGTCCGTTTGATAATAAACAGGTCGAGATTCGTCCGACTCTGGGAAGCTTACAATCCTTTACCTACTCAGATGTCCTCCGAAACTTGAAGCAAGCTCCTTCCCTGTTCAGAGACCACAATGGTTGGGATCACAGTGATATCGTGCGAGTACCTCAAGACGAGTTGGAACACTTTCTCAAGTACCATTTGGTCAAAGATTATTTGGAGAGAAACAACCACGGATGGGAGTTGGTGATTGGAGCCACCGATCTCGCCACCTACATGTATTTGGATCCCATTCTACCCGAGGTGATGCATTATGTTGGAAAAGAGCACCAAGCGGATGACATGGTCCACGAAACGATGAAACAGTTTAACTGGGAGGGACAAGTCACCCATGTGTAACCTCCTACCCACTTTGAAAAAAATTCCAAACGAATGGACCCAGTAGAAGGAAAATGTCAAAGAGAGAGAAAATGTTTAAACGTGAAGAGAAAAAATGTGTAAGCTTGAAGCGAAAAGATAATGTGTAAGCTTGAAGGAATTGTTAAAAAAAAAATTTTTTTTTTTTTTTTAGAGAGAGTTGAAATGCTTCAGCGAGTCTTGCTACTCAAGACACTTTTATGATGATTGAAATTTACAAATCACATCGTCGTTATTACATTATTGTTCCACGAGTCATCTTTCCCACCTTTGTGGACAAGTATGTGTTACCGTGTCGAGTCGGCACTCGTCTGGAATTTTCTAGTTTACCCCTCCATTTTTTTTCTCCTGGTGTTCTCAAGTGCCAATTTGAACGCACCGAGACTGGATTTTGGTACCTACAGAATCATCCTTTGATCACTCCCCATGTCACGGAGGAGGGCACGGTGCCCTTGGAGGCCATGCGAGACTCTATTCTACCTACCCTCGTCTCGTATTTTCCTGAATTGACCCTGACCTATCACGACACCACCCTGGATGTGTGGCCCCACACCAACACCTTTTGGGCCCGAAAGCGATTATTCCCTCATCATTGGAAGGTAAATGCGTATCTGCAAATGAAATCGTTGAGACGGGCTGAACATCAGGACCAGAAAGTCTTTACCAGCCTCAACGATCTGTTGTTGAGGGAAGAAGATTGGGTTCGAGCCCTGTTGCCGAATGGAAGTGGTGAGCCCTAAGCAAGACACGATGAGTTCCCTGGTCATGCGCCACGAGAAGAGCACCACGCGGAATACACCTTATACGATTCCTTCCCCTAAGGAGGGTCAAAAACATTTTGAACACGAGATAAAGTTTACGTGGCAAGAAAGAGATCCTCAGGTTCCCCGACCCGTGGCCGTCGTGAGACCCATGACTGTACTGCAAAGGGTGCATGTGTCACCCTCTCCCTCGAATAGACCTTCACCTCAAGTGGGAACCGTTTTGCAAAGAGTGCGTGTGTCACCCTCGAATAGACCTTTGACAACACCTCAAGAGGGAACCGTTTTGCAAAGAGTGCATGTGTCACCCTCGAATAGACTTTCTACCACACTCAAGAGGGAACCGTTTTGCAAAGAGTGCATGTGTCACCCTCGAATAGACTTTCTACCACACCTCAAGAGGGAAGGAGAAGATGGACCTTTACACCGGTAGTGTAACAGAAGGATTTTAAAAGTTTTTTTCCACGACTGTAAAAAAATGTTGTCTATCGTCCAAGTGAACCAATGAAAAAAAAAATTTTTTTTTTTCATTGTTTCACTTGGTTGCTTTTACATATCCAGAATTATTTTGGTGTGCTGCTGCCATGTCTGTCAAGACGCTTTACAAGCTTATCAATTCCTCCAAGGATATTGTCGTCCGTTGTCCCATTTGCTTTAAATCCATGACCTTTGGTCATTACTATTACACACATGCTTTGAAAGAACATTCTTTAAAGAATCGTAAAGAGTGCGTTTTTTGCATGGGGTTTAAATCTTGGCCTCATGGGCACAGAATGAAGCGTGAGAATGTGCAACATGTCTTGGATTGCTCGAAAGGTTTTGTGTCTCAAAGGAAAGACGATGAACCACCCCTGGATTATGACTATTCCGATGTCACTTGCGAGTGCAAATATTTCATCTCGACGCCCCGCTACCTCTATGATCGTTGCAAAGACCCCACCTCTGTTGGATTTTATGATTCAGTGTTTGAAAAACCTGACCTATGGCCCCGTGGAATCGAATTTACGGAAGCGAGCGGTTTGGGAAAGGACGTTCATGGAATCTTTCAACGCTACCTGTGCCATGATTTGGATTGGTTTCACATTATGGTGAAACATGACGCCTTTCCCATATTTTGTCGGGAGATGGAAGCCATTCGCAATAAATTTGTCCTTTTACCCTTCTGGTGTCTGTGTGATGGATTGGAGAGTGAAGAAGGTAAAATACCCCATCGGCACATGATTCTGGCCTGTGAGCAGGATGGCTCGTTTCAAGACATTTGGAAACATAAAGTTCGTTATGGAACCAAAGAACATGCCAAGAAATGCGTGAAAATTCAAAATGCTTTTCACTTGGCTCGGACCATTGTATACGTGAGCCAACCCAAGGCCATGTGTGATGGTAGGATCCCAGACCCTATAAAAGAGGGGAAACATACCTCCCATTTTTATATCAATCGACCGATGCACGCCCATAGCATTGCCTATTTATGTACTCTGTTTCCCAACGGGATAGAAAGGCTACTTTCGGAACAAAACGGTAAAAAGAATGTCGTACTATGGGATAGTCACGCTCAACGTGGGCCAGACAAGTGGCATCATTTGAAATGGGGGGTCCCCATTAAAGTCACGGGCTGGAAATTTTTAAAGTGTCAGATACCTTTGAACGATCCGAACGAAGCGTATTGGACGTTGTACGGTGGCAAGAAAATTGATTTCAATCCGGGGTATTCCCTTCAAATTCTCAGGGATGAAATGTACCTTTTATCCCCAAAGCAACAAAATGTCATGAAACAACTGAAAGAAATTAAAGAAAAGGCTCAAATGGAAAAGGATCATTATTGGAAACCCATCATGGCTGATTTGAAAATGGAATGTGACGTCTTTAAAAACGAGTATAAATCCAAAGAAAACGAATGGAAATTGGAGAGAATGACCTTTAAAGCCGAAAGAGATGCTTTTAAATCGGAGAGAGACATTTTTAAATTTGAAAGAGAGGTCTATAAATCGGAAAGAGACATTTTAAAAGCCGAAAGAGATGTATTGAAATCAGAGAGAGACATTTTTAAAGTGGAAAGGGATGTATTCAAATCTGAGAGAGACATTTTTAAAGCGGAAAGAGATGTATTCAAATCTGAGAGAGACATCTGTAAGGCCGAAAGGGATGTATTTAAATCTGAGAGAGACATTTTTAAAGTCGAAAGAGATGCTTTTAAATTTGAGAGAGACATTTTTAAAGATGAAAGGGATGCATTTAAAACTGAAAGGGATAGTTTGTTGATGGAAAGCACGGGACTAAAAAGAATGCTGCTACATGGACAAACTACACAAAATATCTAAAAAAAAAAAAAAAAATTTTTTTTTTAATACACTGTTTGCTTTCGAATAATACAACAAGTTTTATCATTAGCCTATGGTAATTACTGCAATAAAAGTGTCCCACAACCGTCACACCTCTTTTTAAGAGTAAAACACATGCTTTTTACAGTCCTTACCATTCAATGTTTCAAAACAGACTCGACTATTTTTAAAAAAGTGTAACGCCTGGTTTTACAGTCCTTACCAGTCCTTCCCTATCGGTTTGAAAACTCTCTCACCTATTTTATAATCCTTTCTACAATGGGTCTCCCTCTCATCTATTTTGCAATCTTTACCATTCAATCTATCCCCACCCTGCCTCCCATTCAAGTCTTTGTTCACTTGACTCCCAATGCTGCTCAGTCTCCCATTTGATGCGCTTCTCTTTAGCCCATTTCCCCTACACTCGTTTCGTTTGAATAGTTCACTCCCCCAAAAGATGTTTCCATTTGAAAAAAGAATCCCTTGAAATATTCCTCTCTCCCATGATATTGCTCACATCCCTTTGCGTAGCCTCCCCAGGAACCGCTCAACCCTTTGCTTGGGGACGGCCCATGACTGCCAAGTTTCCAGGGCCCCGGTGCTATGACCCCTCTACCCTTCACCTATGGCAATCACTGTAAAATAGGAAACGCCTCTCGTTTTACAGTCATTGCCCTAGGTTCCATACAGTCGGTCGATACAATAGTTGAGCACCCTTTCGGAAAATGATTGAACCTGGAAAACGACCTTTTTTAAAGGATCCTCGGCTCTTTTTGTATGTCCCCTACGTTGTGGTCCAACGGCTCTTTTTGTCGAATCCCCTTTTCACCCCTTCAGAGTCTCCATCCCCTAGCTCCTTTTGTAGAATCCCCTCCCCTCCCGTTGTGGTCCAACGGCTCTTTTTGAATCCATCCTATCTCTTTTTCCCCTACCCCGCGTTGAGAGTCCCACGGCTCTTTTTCACTCTCCTGTTTCAAGTCGAAATCCACCTGGCTCTTTTTGTATGAATTTTGTCCCCTTTTCATCTTCTTTTTACCCTCCTGTTGCATTTTATGCTCCCATCCACATATGAAACAAAGTTGGTCTGAACGTCGAAATTCACCTTCCAAGGGCTCTTTTTGCATGAATTTTGTCCCTTTTGTTGCGTTTTATGCTCCCATCAAAGTATCCCTCAAAGTATCCCTGGAGAGCACTTCAATATCCTTATCGAAAATTTTTCAAATTCCTCCGAAAAATATTTTGGAGGGACGCGAGAAAAAAAAAGTTTCAACCCAGACGAATGATTTAAAACGGGGGGTGAGCCACAAATGAAATGGAGACATGTCAGGGGGAAATGGAGGCGTTTCCGGGGGGCAAATGAAAGGGAGACTGGTGAAGCGGGGGTGAAAGCAGCGAAACATGAAATGGAGGCAGGGCAACGTTCCCAGGAGATTGATTCCAGGGGCCCCGGTGCTTTGACCGCTCTACCATACACCTATGGTAATCACTGTAAAATCGGAAGCGAATTTCGTTTTACAGTCCTTACCATAGGTTCCATACAGTCGGTCGAAAAAATAGTCGAGCACCGTGACCCTTTCCAAAAATGATTGAAAATGGAAAACGACCTTTTTGGAAAGGGGGTCAGAATCGTGTCCCTTAGGGTGTGTTGATTGAAAATTTTTTCAAATTCCTCTGAAAAAAATATGGATGGGCGCGAGAAAAAAAATAGTTTCATCCTGGATGAAAATGGAGGGACAAATGAAATGGAGACTTGTCACGCTGGGCAACGACCCATGTAATGGAGGTAGGTCAGGGAGGGTAAATGAAAATGAGACAAGTCAAGCTGGGGGAAAGCAGCGACCTATGAAGTGTAGGCATTACAACGTTGGTATGTCGAGAAAAGACAGAGAATCATTCCAATAGGGGTGTTGTTGGAACATTGGAGGCGAGCCATCTCACGACGTTGCCATCTTGGCGTGTGGTGCGAACCATCGTCTACGTGAGTCAACCCTCGTGTGACAAGGGTCCTGACAATTTAAGCAACATGCGTCTCATTTTCACATCAATCGACCCTTGCACCCGTATAGTATTGCGTTTCTCTGTACCCTCTTTCCAGGGGGAATAGAAAAATTACTGTGGGAAATAAAAATGTATCCAGTTGGGCTGCCAAGCGTGTACGGGACCCATGGTATAATGTAAGAGGGGGGGTACCGATCCATGTGACGGGCTGGAAATGTTTAAATTGTGTGATTCCCTTGTATCCGCGCTACGAGGAAACGGAGGAAGCACACCTCTGCATTTGAATCTATACGATAATAAAATAGTGTATGTCGAGGAGGGAGCCGAGTGTTGCTTTCAATGCATGAGAGACGATGTGTATGGTTGTCTCGTAAACAACAAAATAGGATGAATGAAAAAACAAAAGAAGCATGTGCCATGGACCACAAGCTGATATTAAGGTCAAAGATGGATGAAATGCAAGCGAAAAACGACCCAAAGCTCAACGAGATGAAAGCGAGAAACGACCTCATGGAAAGGGAAAGAGATTTGATTCAAAGGGAAAAAGACGTGTTGAAAAAGGAACTTGACGTGGTGAAAAAGGAACTTGACGAGTTGAAAACAAAAGAATATGAATGGAAAATAAAAGAATATGAATGGAAAACAAAAGAATATGAGTTGAAAACAAAAGAATATGAGTTGAAAACAAAAGAATATGAGTTGAACGCTAAAGTACAAAACATGTCAGTTGAAAATAAAATATTGAAAAATTTGTTGCAAAGAAAAAGAGTGGACAGAATCTCTTCCAATACATGGCGTTGGAAAAACAATAGATGTAAAAAGGTTGGTTCGACCTCGTTCAGCCATCTCTCAACTTTCGAGTTCCTAGCAAACCTTTGAAACTAAATCATGTAAGCTTCTCTAAAAAAAAAAAAAAAAATTTTTTTTTTTTTTAGAGAGGTAGAATGTTTTAAACTTTTTGAGCTCTTCAATCTGCTAAGAGTTTGGTTGTCAATATTATTTGCTCCTGAAAGATATTTTAAACTTGCCTCACATTCTTTTTTTGGCTTTTGCGATATTTTATTTTATTAGCCTTCCATTGTGAATCTTACACAATGTTCCAGGCACAGTCTCAAAAAATGTGTCAACCTTCCATTGTGAATCTTACACACAATGTTCCAGCCACAGTCTGAATCAATGTGTCAGAGTTTTTTTTCTTGTCGTTTCCAAACCCCCCCAATGGAAGAATGATTCCTGGTCCCGAGCTATGCTCCTTTCCAGCAAACATTCTCCCATGGCTGTTCCAAACCCTAAATTTGTATAATATATGGAATGTCACCATGATTTGCTTTTCATCTTTCACATTTTATTGGTCTTGCACAATGTTCTAACAATTGTGTCAGAGTTTTTTTTCGGGTCGTTTCCAACCTTGACTCTGAGAGTAGCCCAAAAAAATGGGAGATGAATGACTGGTCCCGAGCTATGCTCCTTTCCAGTCATCCATCTCCCATTTTTCTGGGGAATCCCTGTCCCCCTCCTCTACGAGGCTGCTCGTATGGGGTTGGGCGCCCTGCAGAGAGGACAGGTATTCCTCACCTCCAGGTGTTGCAGTAAACACCGCATGTGAAATACATGGCCACAATGTGTCTTTTCTGGCCAATGCATCGGACTCAGACAGATGGAACACGTCTCGGGTATTTGGAAGACGCTTTCGGGCCATTTGAGTGCAAAACAGCCATCCAAGACGGCTTGAGCCAAGAGAATCCAAGGGGCCAACGGTTGAGGTCCATGTCGCCTCCAGGCCTTGTACGCCAATCGATACAATTTGGGAAGGGCCAAGACCGTCCACAGAGCTTGCAGAAAGGCCCCCTTGCCTTGGGCCGCCTGCTGTTCGAGGTAATCACTGTAAAGTTCGGAAGGTTCAGAAGAGGTGAGACATTCGAAGGTGGGCAGGTCGTCGATGGGCTCGGGATGGGGCAACACTTTCCGTAAAAGGTCTCCCAGGTCCACGGGGGAAAGAGCAATGACGTCGGACGGAGTGAGAGTCTGTAACTGGGCTCGAAACTGCATCATAAAAGTAATGTACTCGGCCAAATGGGCCTCGTGGTATTCGGCCAGGTAGATTTGAAAGGCTTTGTCAGACTCCATTGTCTCGTATGAGGCAAAAAGGCGTCCGAATCGTGCTTTTGAGAGAAGAGCGACGCGCAGGAAGTGCTTTTGGATTGGCTAGACAGGAGGAAGATCCTGTGAGGGTCATGTCCGTTCTTTCAAAATGGATGGCATCATCTCCGGGAAGCCGGAAGCCAAGCAGGGGCACCTTTCAAGGTGGCAGAAAGAGTAGGATCCACGGGGCCCTGTCTCCAACATTGACAGTGAGCTCGTGTCAAACATTCGAGCGAGTGTAAAGACCCGTCCCGTACGACGACATGATTGAAGCGTTTCACGATAAAATAGTGTTCGGGGGCGTCAAAGACATTAAAACAATGGCAAGTGTCGGGTCCTTCCGTGCAGGCATCTGCACTATAGACACAATCGGAAAGATGGAATCCATGCTCGCTCAAGACCACCTGGACGGGAATGGGAAAGTGGGTCGCGAGTTGTTGAAATTTCACAATACCCGCTAAACGTTGCAAGCGTCGTCTATAAGACGACCAGCGTGAGACGTTGTCTCGCAAACCTGGGAGAATGTTTTTTTCCAATTCACCCAGGAGAGAATCGAACGAGGTCATCATGAAGAGAATAAGAAATGTTGACAACAGAGCAAACCAAATGAAAGCTCGAGTGAAAGGCTCAACCTTTTTAAACACTCTCCAATCTTTCTAAAAAAAAAATTTTTTTTTTTTTTTTTAGAGAGATTGGTTGTAAACTTTATTTGCATCTGATAGATGTTTTAAACTTTATTTTTGCTTCTGAAAGATATTTCAAATTTTATGTGCGTCTGACAAATATTTCAAACTTTCCTTCTGAAAGATATTTCAAACTTTGTTTGCGTCTAAAAGATATTTCAAATTTTATGTGCTTCTGACAAATCTTTTAAACTTTATTCGCTTCCGACAGAGGGTTTGGGAAACCCACTCTGGATCACGTCATACATCCTTTGCCAACGTTTACTATTTTCGTCCGTCCAATGCATGGCCCGGGGTAAATAGTGTTGTCCAATCTCTAAAATTTGTTTCAATCGTGCTTCGGTGGGTTCACCGTGCATCACTCGTTCTTGAAACACCATCGATTCCAATAAAACGTGAATCACACAATCATGAGGGGGCTCTTTTCCCCGAGAACACACTAAACAATCTTGTTCACAATAACATGCATCCGAAACAACAGACATGGTCGGACACGATAGATTGAAAAGAAACAAAATTTCAAAGCACACTACACTAGACGAGTAAATGAAATGAGGGGGTGGTAGAAAGCTTTTAAACTTTGAAAGAACACGGAGTTTTAATACACGCAGCACAAGAAGAGAACAACTCTAGCTAGACAAGAAATTAATTTATCCTTACAAAAAAAAAAAAATTTTTTTTTTTTTTTTAGAGAGAGAATGTTTAAGAGCAAACACTTTGCAGATTACATTTCAGAGCACATAATTTGCAGCTTCTCTTTTTCAACATGACCGACACGGACAATGTGTTGAGCCTGTTATCCGCCCCTGGTTCCCCTTTGCCCTCCATGGGTTCTCCTTCACACCCAGAGTCTTCTCATGAGCCCCCAAAACTAAACTCTCCCCAAGACCCTCGACGACGTCGTTTCTCCTCGTCTCGACGACGCCCTCCTTATGCTTATCGATTTCCCCAGCACCACGCTCAAGTCTTTTTCCATACGCACGGTCTGGCCGTGTTGTGTCTCCGAGACCATGGTTTCACGCTCACCAACGGGGTCGTCTCGTATGCTTCGGATCGCGTCGGGGCGCATAAAGTGTTCAACTCTTTACATTATCTCAATGTCGGCACCCTCTGTGTGACCGATTCTCGTTCCAAGCAAGACTTTAAAGACATTCAAGACAAATGGAGCGCTTTCAGTCCTTTCAAACGCATCCCCGTCATGCTCTTGAAATCCCATGCACGAGGCGAATGTCCCTTTTGCCACCAGACGCAATGTCATCGTTGGATTGCCGTGCAAGGCATGTGTGCCATTCTCCATCAACCTCTCAACCCCATTTTTCACTCGCATCCGGCCTAACACGTCTATAAAAGGAGGACGCGGGTCGACGCTTCTCGTCAGTTTGCAGCATGGATGCCTTCCCAGAGCACCTCTCCTCCACCGTGGTGCCCGTGACGCTGCCCGAGAAACCCGATGCGTTGGAATATGCCGCTCAACAAGGCCAGGTGCGAGCGGGCATCCTCTACCAGGAGCCTCACGCCAAACGCGTGTTTACCTTATTTCGTCAAGATCCGTGGTACCACCAAAAGACGTTGATGGACAATTTCAAGCGGGCCGTGCTGGAAGCCAAGCACGTCAACGAATTTCGACCCAACGCGATCCTGTGGGAAAAAGTGTCCAAAAGCCTCTTGAAAAATCCAGATCGTTTGCTCAAAAATACCGACAAGAGGATGGTGTACATTTATGGCAACCTGTTTTTTGTGAAAAAAGACTTTACCTTTGGGTTGAGAACGGTGCACCCCGGAGAAGTGCATTTCATTCAAACGACGCACGTGCCCCTGCTGCTCTACGAACTGCCCCCTTCCAGTCTCCAGTGTCGAGCCCGACCCAACGTGAACGAGAAGAGTTTCGAGCCCTACGACCAAATGCTCTACCATCGGACCATCTTGGAGCCACACACGGCCTATCCGATCCCGGCGGGAACCCACTATTTGCTGTTGACGGTTCAAAAAACCGTTTTGGGTCTGGACCTGATCCCCGAATCCCTGCTCCCTCAGCTCCTTCAGAAGGGATTTCACCTGGGAGATTTTCGAAAAAAAAAACGTTGGATCAAATCGCCTACAAGCTACCGCCTCCGACCCCAGTGCTTGGACTGAAGCGATCGGGGGAGGAGACGCGCCCCTCCAAGAAACGAGGATGCATCCAGAGACCTGTGCAGATTCCACAACCTGAGCTACTCTATCCCCACCTGTGCAGATTCCACAACCTGAGCTACTCTATCCTCAACCTGTGCAGATTCCAGAACCTCAGCTCCTCTCTCCGCCACCTGTGCAGATTCCACAACCTGAGCCGATTCCAGAACCTGAGCTCCTCTCCCCACCTGTGCAGATTCCAGAACCTGAGCCATTCCCAGATCTCTCCAGAGCCCGAAGCTGCTTGGCTCGACCAACTCCTAACGTCCTTCTCTGGACCCGAACCCTCGGTGCTCCACCTGGTGCCCTCGTTCTTTGATGAAAACAATGAACTCATCACCTTCCTGGAGACTTTTGAACACGATATGGCGATGGAGCCCCTGGACTTGTCAATGCCCAAACTCTCCCCTTGTATCCGACCTTCTGTTGGATTTAAAGCCATGCAACCTCTGAATCTATCTTGTAGAGTATGATCATGATCAATAAAAAAATGATTATTTTTTAAAAAACACACAAGTCTCCTTCTTTGTGTCCGAACATTTATTGGACCCGTTGCAAACAAAAAGTATAATTTTTTAAAAAACAAGTCTCCTTCTTTGTGTCCGAATGATACAACCTTTATTGGACCCGTGTCCAACAAAAAGTATTATTTTTTAAAAAAGCAAGTCTCTTTGTGTCAGAATGATCCAACATTTATTGGACCAGTGTCGACATCGCACGACGATCGTGTTTGGTAATTTGGGTCGCTGGCCCGATCGAGTCACGTATTACGAGCACGACTATCCTTACACCATCCTCTTTGAACCCAATTTCGGGGTGCACGTGCCTCGGTCGTTTGGAAAGACCGTGGTCGTGTTTACCAGTCATTTGGATTTGACGTGGGATCCAGGCGTCGAGTTGAGATTCTTTCAACTGGGTCGTCCCCCGTCTCGCCGAGTTTGGGAAGCCCATCAACCTCACAATAAGGAGGCCTATACGTTGAATCTCACAAACTGCACGCGCCTAGCGGAGGTGTACGTGAGACTATTAACGTGGTTGGATGATTGGGAAATGCATCGAGACGACCCCCTTCCTTGGCGCCTGGTCATGCCCCCAGCTTGGAAACGGGCGTTGGAACCCCACGTGGAACGCTCGCATCGCAAGGCCTTGGAATATGGGATGCCAGTTGACGTCACGCTCCTCGAGCCTATATAAGGCCAGCCAGCAGAATCATTCTTTTTCAGAAGCATGTCTATCTATTTTGCTCATGCCAACTACTTTCTCCACCAGGGCAAGCCAGTGCCCATCGAGTTGTCTATTGCCACCCTTCCCAAGAATGGCAGTGATCCTCAAGTGCTCTGCATTACCGTCAACCATGACGGATTCGACTCCACGCCCCGAGACATGCGATACAATGCCTGCAAAAACGCTCGTCTTCGTCTGGTACGTCCCTTGCCCAAGAGTGTGCCTGTAGACTACCTACCCTATTGCGTGAGGGGCATGGTGGACCCAGGAGGTCTCATTGTCGTGAAAAGCTCCAAACAGCAAAAAATGTTTAAAGAGTTGGGACTCGTCACCGTATGCTTGGAGATGCTGCCCAAATTCAACACCCTTGGCGATGGCACCTTTCCCAACCCCATGCATGATGACCTCCACGAGGAAGGGGACGTGTCTCATTGCACCATGCTGAAATCTTTTCAATTTGCAAAATATCTGCAGCAGTTTCAAAAGTTGCAGGCGGAATGGAAGGACAAAGTTTCAGCTTTGAGAGAGTAAAAAAAAATTGCCCAATGGCCCAAAAAAAGGGGGACCGAGTCGACACCAAAGTCGACTCGGTCCCCCTTTTTTTGGATAAAGGAAGGTGCCAAGGTTGGAGAGCCTCTCTTTTAAAAATGTGTACTTTTTACCAACCTCTTTTATTTTTTTGCATGTCAATGTGAATAGCCGATAGAAATCTCATGATATGGATTGCCAGCCAATAGGAATCGATTCACGTGACCCACCAGAGTATATTAGGCGAGCCATCCGCCGCCCTTCTCTCAAATGCACCATGTCTCATCTAGCCTTTTTTGCTCATGCCAACGTGTTTCATCGTGGGGGTAAGCCTGTCCCCATCGAAATCTCCATTGCCAGCATTTCGGAGGATCCACAAGTCATGTGCATCACCGTGGATCATTCCAATGGGACCTCGAAAGATGACCGGGTCAATCGGTATATCAACGAACGTCTCCGTCTCAAAAGCCACCTGCCTGGATCCGTGCCCCTCGAATACCTCAGCTTTTGCGTCAGGGGTAAATTTGGTCAGCTGGCGCAAGGCAATCGAGGCCTCATCGTGGTCAAGGGAACCGACCAGCGCAAACTCTTTGAGCAGCTGGGGTTGTTTACCATCAGCTTGGAGACGCTGCCAAAGTTCCAGGATCTCCATGACCATACGCTACCCGATCACCTCCACGATGAGGTGCACGAAAATTATGACATTTCCGAGTGCACCATGGTCAAATCTTACCGGTTTGCGCGTTATCTACAGCATTTCAACAAGCTGCAGGCCGAATGTCAGAAACAAATGGCTGATTTAGTGGAGTAAATGTGGAACATTGAACTGTACAGAGTGAACATTGAAATATTAAACTCTACCTATTGAACTGAACCGAAAAAAGGGGGACCGAGTCGACACAAGAGTCGACTCGGTCCCCCTTTTTTTGGGTGAAGGAAGGTGCCAACGTTGGAGGGCCTCTCTTTGAAAACTTGTACTAAGAAGGAACCTTTTGTGTTTTAATTCATGACGTCATGAATGGATGTAAGTATCATGAAAATGAATGGAAGGAAAGGATAGGATGCAAAATGAAAAAGGGTTGAAATATATTTCAGAAGCAAATAAAGTTTACAACCAATCTCTCTAAAAAAAAAAAAAAAATTTTTTTTTTTTTTTTTTTTTTTAGAGAAGCTTACATGATTTAGTTTCAAAGGTTTGCTAGGGAACTCTAAAGTTGAGAGATGGCTGAACGAGGTCGAACCAACCTTTTTACATCTATTGTTTTTCCAACGCCATGTATTGGAAGAGATTCTGTCCACTCTTTTTCTTTGCAACAAATTTTCAATATTTTATTTTCAACTGACATGTTTTGTACTTTAGCGTTCACCATCGTCATACTGTTCCTTTTTCACCATGTCATTTTCCTTTTTTCAACACGTCATTTTCCTTTTTCAACACGTCTTTTTCCTTTTGAATCAAATCTCTTTCCCTTTCCATGAGGTCGTTTCTCGCTTTCATCTCGTTGAGTTTTTGGTCGTTTTTCATTTGCATTTCATCCATCTTTGACCTTAATATCAGCTTGTGGTCCATGGCACATGCTTGTTTTGTTTTCTTGACTTCATTCATCATGTTTTGTTGTTTACGAGACAACACATATACTTCGTCTCTCATGCGTTGAAAGGAATACTCGGATCCCTGATTTCCCTCCTTGACATACACTATTTTATTATTGTATAGATTCAAATGTAGAGGTGTGCATTCCTCCGTTTCCTCGTAGCGCGGATACAAGGGAATCACACAATTTAAAAATTTCCAGCCCGTCACATGGATCGGTACCCCCCATCTTACATTATACCATGGGTCCCGTACACGCTTGGCAACCTTTTCCCAACTGGATACATTTTTACTTCCAAGTTGCTCCCACAATAATTTTTCTATTCCCCCTGGAAAGAGGGTACAGAGAAACGCAATACTATGCGGGTGCAAGGGTCGATTGATGTGAAAATGAGACGCATGGACTGGATCGCTTAAATTGTCAGGAATCTCACCCTTGTCACACGACGATTTGGGTTGACTCACGTAGACGATGGTTCGCACCAGATGAAAGGCATTTTTAATCTTGACGCATTTTTTAGCCTGACCGCTCTTGGGAAATTCATACCGAACTTTTCTTTCCAGACGTCTTCAAACGCACTCTCTTGTTCACACGCTAGAATCATGTGTCGATGCTGTATTTTACCCTTCTCCTTTTGCAATCCATCGCAGAGGCACCAAAAGGGTAATAGGACACATTGATCTCGAATCTTTTCCATTTCCCGGCGAAACGTATCAAACACATCCTGTTTGACCATCAAGTGAAACCACACCCAATCTTGCCTCACATAACTTTGAACCATGCCCCACACATCTTTTCCTATCCCCTCTTCCCACATGTCGGGTTTTTCCAGCAACGCATCATAAAACCCTACATATTCGCTCAATCTATCCTTGGTACGACCCCGCATGTCCCGCGCCTGGGTTGAAAGTGTCTACATCCACACACTTCCTCTCTCCTCTCTCTCTTCTCCTCTTCCACCTTGACCTCTTCCACCTTGGCCTCGTCTACGAACCGTTGCAAGCACGACGTGAGATGATTGATGTTTTCAGGACGATTCTTTTGCCATGAGGCCAATGTTTCTTTCCAAAACAAAACAGCATTGCTTCCGACCGTCCATCTTATGTGTTTCGGACGCATGTTTATTATAAAAGTGACGCACGGTCATGGGCTCCAGACATTCGGGACACTCTACCCGCGTACCAGAGCATCTATCGAGATGTCTGTAAAATGAAGTAGAGGATTTGTACATGATCCCGCAAAGACGCTTGTGTCCTCAGCAAGCCTTGACCTTATTTATCGTGGATCTTTGGGTCCCCCCGTTGGAAAGAACTCCCCCGTTGGATTCCTTGGATAGCCCTCCCATGGCTTCCCTGCTTCAGTCTTCCCTTTCCATGCCTTTCCCTGTTGAACACAGCCCTGTTCTTTGCTCTCCTAACGATACAGACACCTCCCCCACAGCCCTTTCTTTGCTCTCCTCGAGATTTTTTCCCTGAAAATGAATAACATTGACCCTTTCCAGGCCTTTTACCTGTTGAAACATGCCCAAAAAAACAGGCCCAATGCCGTAACTAAACTAACTAAGAAGGAACCTTTTGTGTTCTAAGTTCATGACGTCATGAATGGATGTAAGTATCATGAAAATGAATGGAAGGAAAGGATAGGATGCAAAATGAAAAAGGTTGAAATATATTTTCAGAAGCAAATAAAGTTTACAACCAATCTCTTAAAAATTTTTTTTTTTTTTTTTTTTTTTGACAGAGTGAGAAACTTTTCAGAGCTGAGAATAGTTTTGAGTTTGATTCTCAAGTTGTTCTTCAAGTGCTACGTG
>BMAO01001545.1:0-16247 GCA_019973975.1 Trichonephila clavata | reverse complement strand
TATATCATGTTCAAAATTTTAATCGTTAATAAAATACTTTTTATTCATCCATCAAGTTCAAATACGTTTTTTAAACTTGTAATGGATAATGCTTGATGTTAATACAATTTTTTCAATTATTAAATTATTAATTAAATTTAATTCATTAATTACAGTTTAAGAGATATATTTCACTCCATATTATTCCTCTAAATGGCAGCACCTTTAGATAAAACAGCGTTTGTTAAATTTGTGATGAGGATTTAACTTAATCTGAATAAAATCATATACTAGTTAGACGTCAACATAACTTTTACACAGGTTTTAAGAAATGACAAATTCTTTCCTATTATATTCAACTTTTATTAAAAAATGTATTTTCAAATTTATTGTGGTTAAAAAGTTTTTAATGTTAATTTAAAAGGTATTTGGTGCCATTAATATTGTGATACTGTCATATGTACATACATATTTATATTAATTGTGTAATTATTTGATAAAACGTAACTAAAATAAAAATTTTCTTTGCTGACCAAAGTAGGAATTCCTTTGAAATTTTTTCTTTTATATTACTTGTTATAAGTACACTGTTATGTACTTGCTGTGTATGCTACTTCCCGCTTTCAAAAAAAATTCACATCTTACCTCTTTCTCAAAAGGCTAGGATTTTGTATGTGTCTGCATATTAAATATATGTATGACCAAACACAATTTGAAGCATAGTCTAACACTAAATCTTTCTTAGATAGTATAATATCAGAATAATTTCGGGTTTTTTGGATTATTTATCCATTTTCTTCTCAAGCAACAAACTGCACATTGCCTTGTCAATCCCGGATCTTTATCGAATATTTTTAAGAATCTAAATTTCTGCCTTCAACGAAAAATTCCCGCCTTCCCCACAAAGAAAATCCCGGATAGGAAGTATTTCAGTACCGTGGACAAAATTCCTCTTTTAAAAACACTAGCATTAACCTTTTACACGCCAATGTTCCAATATTAGAACATCAATTTTGAAATTTTCTGAAAAAATCCAATTTTATTCATATTGTTCCGTAAAAATTATTTTGAAGACAAAATATATGGATTAATTTTTTGGAATTAAAGTACTGTTGCTAAAGTAAATAGTATCTCTGAGAAAATATTGTAAATTATGCATTTTTTTCTACTTTTGATCGGGCAAAATTCAAAATTTCATATAAAATTCAAAATTTTAAAAAAATATTTTTATTATTTGGTAAAAGTAATTTAAAATGATCATTTTAACTATAGGCTGCAAGATATCATAAAAAATATCGTTATTTTTTTTACTATCGGTTTTGAAATTTTCAATGTTCTAAAAATGGAGCATTGGTGTGTAAGGTATACTTTTCACACAATGCAGTTATTATGTTTACAGTTCACAGAAGAGTGGGAAAAGATTTCTGAACGCTAAAAACTTATAGTATGTGTCGGAAGTAAATATTTATGACTTGACTTTTGTTTCGGCCCCCTGTCTCAACTCCCCCCCCCCTTTCAACCATTGAAAAAGACCATTAACTGAAAATACAATTATTTAAAGTAGGAAGAATAAGAGTAATGATATTTTTATATAATAGTTATCTTGAGCGAAATGCGTGCTTTTATTATTTTGTAAATGATGTACGTTAATGAATCTTTGATGACTGAACCGATATTTGAATTAATATACTCTCACTACAAGAATTAAAAATATGAGCAAATCAGAGAGAAAGAAGACAATATAAGCCCTAGTATAGCGTACGGGCAAACAGATTGTGACCAGGTTTCGGTAGTTCGTACGGTGTACGGGAACGGGTGTACGGGTATAGTAAAAAGAACAATTCTTCTCGTAATGAATGCAATAAATTACGAAGAGCCATTGCAATGGATATTAAATTCCTAAGCATAAAAAAATGCATTAAATGAGTGAACGATTTTTTGTTGCAATAGATATCTCATAACATTTCCTCAATTTTCTTTGCATGTTTGTGGAAATTTTTTTTGATGCCTTCCCTCCCTTTGAATTTCAATGTCTTTCTCTCTCTTCTCTTTTAATCCTCCCCACACCATAGCTAACAAGAGCGGAACTATTCTTGAGAAGCCAACTAGCACGCGGAAACTGCCAATACCATTAGCGGCCGTGTCTAATTAAGTCTCTGCTTAAGAGGGAAGACAGGCTAATGAGCCCCCCTCTTTTCTTCACAAAAGCCAATAGCAGTAGCCTTTCTCTGGGAAGATAACTATTGGCAGAAACACGCCTTAATGGAATTTCCGGATTTTCGGTTGGTGAGCGTAATTGCCTTTCGTCTCCTTTTAGCTCAAGGATATTTGAGACAGGTCTTGATTTAAAAACCAATATTATGTATTCACGGTCCTTCCGATGACCTATTTATTTATTTTATAATCAATGCACGAGGCATACAAGTATATGTGCAAGCATTAAAAATGCAGTAGATTCGAAACTAAAGACAAGCACGTTTCAAATTTTGAAAAACTTTTAAGAAGTTTTGCGTATTATGCTGAATAACAGTAAAAATTGTTCCCAAACCCTCTAATATATAATATTGAGTGAATGTTTATTAACTTTTCACTGTAAAGCACCAAGGCAATTTTTTGCAATGGATCTCGTAATTATAACCCATGGACAAGGGCCGATTGAATATTTGCACGAACCTGAGCTGGCACATAATCTCCTCTCCAAAATACCCCACCACGCACACGACAGGACTTTAATTCTTGACAAAAAAATTTTTATTGAGAACATTTATAAACTCCGTGAACACCACGAAGTATTACAGGAGGCTTACAGAAGCGAGAGTGAAGCGCGCATCACAGAGGAAAGAAGGAATTTTAAAGTCATGGATTACAACACAAACATCCATGTCTTCTCCTGGATTCTAACCCAGGTCCTACGACACCGCAGTCAGTGTCACTAACCACTATACCGTTAACGTTCATCAACACCTTTACGCAGTGGGTCTTCAGTGACACCAGAGGTCAAATTAGGACAGATCAGCCATGACCTCTGGACCATGACCACTGAACTGCAGTGGCCTTATGTGAAATGTAGATTTAGCGAAAAAAAACACATCTCCTACTTTGTTCTGTTAAAGAATAACAGAACTGTTTTTCCTGATGCAATGATAAATGATAAAATCAGACAAAATATATTCTCTCTAGAGAAAAATAAGAAAATCAATTTCACGATTTAATTTTCTAAAACACGCTGATATAATAATGTTTCGAATTTTGTATAAAATAGCATAAATAATCTGTATTTGGATGTGTAATGCATTTATATTACTCTATGCTATATTTATTTCATGATAAAATTGTAATATTCACAAGCAACGCCGTCCCTTACGTTATAATGGCGATTCAATGGAAACTTGGCGAAATATTGGCGATAATGCCAAGTTGGCATCATTTTTGGCGACCAAGGTGACCAACTTGGGGACTTTGGCGACCATTTTGGTGACTTGGCGATCATGTTAGCGACCATTTTTGGCGAGTTCGGGATTTTCTAGATTCTTCTAGAAATTAGTGGAGAAATCCACTAATTTCACGATCTATGACGCAAGCGCATCTTTCTGGAAGTTTCGGCTACGGCTATAAATCGAGCGATACTTGCCGTAACAGTCAGTCTGGTTTTGACTAACGATTAGTGAACTTGCCTTGATCGTGATTAGCTCAGCTGTGCTTGTGAATAAGCTTCTATATACATGTATTTTATATACTGATAATTGTGTCTAAGTGCTGTTAAAGGTGTGAAATCCTTCTGATATTTATTCTGCAATTTTGCTGTTGAGTTCTGTGTTTTGAAGGATTGATTTTTGACAATTAATTCTCATTGCTCCTAAAGAACTGCCTTGTTGTTTACGACTGATTTTGCATAAAATACTCGAACCCCGATCTACGTAACGATAGTTATTTTAACAATAATAACAACGAAAATAATAATTTTTTATTCAAAAAGGATCATGGCCGCGGTAATCGAGTGATCTTGTTCATGAAATCCTGTCTGCCGTTATTTCTGTAGAATGGGTGGTTCGAGTCCTGGTGCTACTGAAGATTCACCAAGGGTGTCAAACTCAAAGGCTAACTTGGGACAAACCAACAAGGTTTAACTTAAGGTTGGTCGCAAAAAAAAATCAATATTTATTGAAACGTGAGTTTATTTCGAATAATACGTTATAATAAACACATATAAAAGAGCAATAAAAATTTAATGTTTAAGACCTGACACTTGGTATCTTTTCTTTGATACTATCTTTCTTATTTCGTGAGAAATTTTGTTCGCAGTGATTACTTTCCAAACTGACCCACGGTCAGTATGAATCATACTATTTCTAATAGGAGACTTATGTCCTTTCATAACTGAAAATAACTGCTCACACTGATAAACAATGGAAAATAATTACATGTGCGAGTTTTCGAGTGTTTTCAAACAGGGCTGGTAAATATTTGTAAACTTGAGGCACACTTACTTCAATGAATTTTGCCTTCAAATGTTGGGTCTCACTGAATCTCGACCACCTCCATTTGCATATCGCTGGGAACTGAGTCTGTATTTATTAAGAAAATCTAAGAAAACGAACAAAATTTGTCTTCCAAAGAATCATAATCTTTAAGTCTTGTTTCAAACTCAGTTTAAAGTTTTAAAATTTTTCTGCGTATTTTATACAATGCAGTATCATCTAAACTTGATTTGCTCATATCACAGGTCGGTAAGTGTGTTAAATCTTCATTTTTGAATTATATTTCCCAAATATTATATATTATTGTTTGCCAATATATTGGCCAGGCAGCAAAAATGTTCTTTGTGGGCCACATGTGGCCCACGGGCTGCGAGTTTGACATCCTTGAGGTGGAGAAACTGATTAAGGTTATATGTGATGAGGTCCAAAGTCTTGACGTTGGAGTGTGTGTCCATAGCTCTCGTGTTCCTTCCAAAAAAAGTCAAACAATTTGAAGGAATTTTGAATGTTAAGTCATATTTTAAGGCCTCTCTTTGCTATTTAAAAATGGCCGGGGTAGCCTAGTGCTCAAATTAACGGACTCGTGGCTGGCGTGTCATGAGTTCGAGCCTAGTATCGCTAAAGATTCGTTGTTCAGAGTGAGCCTGTGCATGTTAAATCTGTCGAGACTCAAACGTCTTCCCGTTGGTATGGTGAGGAAGTAGGGAGAGGGGGTACCAGCTCAGGCGTCGTTCTCGTCACTTGACTATGGTTCAAAATTACGAGGTCATTCGCCAAAAGCCCTCGAGTAGCTGAATTGTGCAACGTTAATATTCATTCACTCGCTATTTAAAAAGCTGAAAATTTTAAAAACGAAAACCATTAAAATTTACGATCTTTACTTTCTCTTGACATGCAGTGGATTACAAGCAACGCTGCGGCATTCCAAAATTGATTTTATCAATGTCCTATAGAGTCCAATTCATGTATGATGTCAGGAAAATTTTTTCAAGGGGTTTTAAAATTTATCAATATAAAGCTTGATTTTTTTAGAAAGCATCTTGATGAAAAATATAAGAACTTTATTTATGCAGCATTAAACTTCCTTTCAAAAGAATCCTTTAAAATAAATTTGAAAACTTTCATTAAGTTAAACCGAATCCCAAAAGTATTTATTTTATTAGCTCTAGCCAAGGTTTCATATCTATACAAAAAATATAACATGAATATAAAATTATTTATATTTTTACATCCGTTATAAAGTAACCTTTTTTGTTCTTGTTTTTTTGTTACGTAATCTCCTCAAGGTTGTGTTTTTTCCTTTCTTGCTTGAACAGTAATACCTCTGATTAAGGATTTTTTTGTCTTTATATTATTAATTGTATCGAAATTAAAGTTTATATTAGACAAACACATAAATAAGTTCTACAAAAAAGGAAATTTAGCTCCTACATTTAAAAAAAATTACTCTAAATATACATACAATGATTACTACGTAACATCGTACGATATATATATATATATATATATATATAGACTTCACAGTAAAGTTTTCTTTTTCGCAATATATATCTTCATGTTGGAGAGACATATGTACACACACAAATATATCATTCTGAGATACAGTCGTCATTAATCATAAAACAGGTATACACATCTAATATTTCTGCGGCACTTTATCATTTTAATGGAAAAAGTTCTAGTATCCAAATGATAAATACTCGCATAAACTTTCTTTTGGGAACTATTTCAGAAGTGAACCTTGCATGATTAGAATTGCTTTTATGAGGATGTTAAGGCTTAACCAATTGATATACAGTCGGACTTCTACATAACGATGTCGCTAAATCCCGAAAAAAAGTTCGTTAAATGGAAAATTAATTATACAGAGCAGGGGTAGGCAGACTTTTCCAGGGTGCGGGCGTCTCTGATATTTTCAAAGAGTTGCGGACCACCCAATGTCAAAGGCGGGGGAGGGGTCCATGGGTCCGGACCCTCCTCTCATAACCCTTCAATTTCTTCCGATTCATTATAGTCCCATGTATATAGCATGTAAAATGTAATTAAGTATTTGATATTAGTAATTTTTTTTATTTTTTAATCTTAATTATTTATTCAGTAATTTATTTTTTGCTGTTTTTTGTTCCATACAATCGAAAAAAAAAAAAAATTTGTTTGGCTGCGTATTGGGGATACGAGAATGGTAGACCTTCAACCCTCGACCCCCTTCCCTTTAAAAAGTCTTGTGTACGCCCCGCTTGTGTACTGCCCAATGTCGTAGGTGTGATGAGGTAAGGAAAAGAGGTTATTATAACTTAATAATATAAGTACGGAATATACACTTACCTACAGAACTAAAATTAAAAAAAAAACTTTTAAAACTACGTTTAAAGTAATACACGATATAAGCTTGTAATAATAGCCCCACATATAATTATATCAAATGGATGCACTTATTATAAACAATTCAAAATACATTAAAGAAATAAAATATTTTTATTTAAAGTTAGTTTTAGTAGTTATAGTCAGTAGAAGCCTTAGTCTGTGTACTGACAGTCAATTTTGAATTTTCGGTATATAATTATTAACCGGTAAAATTTTAAGGCGGTCACCCCAAAATGTCTTGGCGGTCCACCGGTCGATCGCGATCGACGTAATGCCAACCCCGGATACAGAGGTTTATTTTACAAATTTCTTTATAAAACCGCAGAAAACAATTTTTAAATTCATAAACACTATATCATTCAAATATTCAATTAAAAAATAAAAAAAAACAAAAAAATAGTAATTATTCACATCTTTTTGTAAATTAATATATATTTCTTTCACCTATAAAAAAAAGAAAGAAAAACTGCAAGAAAAGTTTCTTGACGCCTTATCCACTTCCTGAAGAAATTAAATTTTTTTCTTAGATGCTCAAGCGTTTACGTTTTGACATTTTTGAGCTACAAAAGACGAAGTTACCAGTATAACTGATTAGTACTTCGACTGAACGGAGACTAGTTTAAGGACACGAGACTCCACTGAGGATGAAAGGGGATATCGAAGATGTTTCCAGTGAAGTGGACAATGGGGGTGAAAGTCACTTCTTGGATAAAATGCCCAGAATTCTATTTCTCTCGGCGAGTTAATAAAACCAGTTCAAGATTTATGACCACCAGAAAATGTGCTAAAAGAGAGAACAACTCGAAATGTCGAGAAATACTTCAAAAATAGGGAGAAAAAAATTGAACCACAAGAGAAAAAGTTCGTTATATAGAAAATGCACTTCTCTTTTGGGAGGTTATTTTACGAAGAAAATCGTGAAAAGTTCTTGGTTCCAGAAAGAAGTTCGTACTATAGAGGTTCGTTATAGATGTTTGACTTTATACCAATTGCCATAAAAACTTTTGTATTAATAAAGAGTTGTTTGAATAAAACGAAATTTTACTTACATAAGTATTAAGTTTGGCAAGTAAGTGAATACGAAATCAAAGGAAAACTATCATTTATTGTAGAAAAAATTACAAATGAATCGAGGTTTTAGTACCCTATTCGGCCACACACCTCTAGCATGCATGTATGAAATGAGATAGTTTGGCGTCGAGGCGTACAAGTCCCATATGATGTCTTGTGAAATTTCATTCCACATTTACTGTAACGTCCTTCTAAATCAACCAAACTCGTAAGCTGTCCAATTTGCCATCTTAAATAATCCCAAATATGCTTGATCGGTGACAAATATGGCCAAGGAAGGGTAGTGGAAGCCATCCTGTGAAACCCTTCCTACGTGTTAGACAGCATCGTTCTGTTGAAAAATGGTTCCTGGGAGCCCTGCTATGAGGGACAACTCATGTGACTGAAGAAAGACACGAACGTACCTCTCGGCTGTTATGATGCACGTTTTAATATTGGAGTTGAACGTGTGTCATATGCGATGGCACCACATTCCTACCACCCTAAGGGGAGCCTGTAACCCCTACAGGGCGCGTCCCCAGGTGTCGGACCGGGGAATACCTCTATTGGTTTTCCAATAGGTGGTAGAAGGGAAATAAAATACCTTCCGTGGACCAACAGGCATGAGGTTTAGTCAGTCTTCCACCCAAGTGGTTCCTTCTCTAAAGAGAAGCTGCTTACTACCCTTCGGAAATGAATATGACTTGGCGAAACCCTCCTGCTCACCACTGGTACGCAGCTATCCTGACCTATCTCTACAGTGCGGGGGATCCCGGGCTCTTCAGTCGGTCTTGGCGTGCTTTAGAAGTGGTCACCTGCGTGGTATGACCTTTGTGCAGTGGGTAAAGTCTTTCTTTACCTGACCCTCTCTCTTTCTCTCTGCTTCTCCTGCTCATCTTCTGTACTGCTGGGGCATTTCCCTGGGGCAGTTTGTTTGGAGATCAAGACCTGGATTGTGACATTCTTATGTGGAAAGGTCAAATGGACTTGGTATTGGCTTTCCTGATCCAAGGGGATTTGAAACAGCAACAACCACCTCATACCATCGCATTAGTTGCAGAAGTTAGGTACCGCTGTACAGAAGGCAGGATTGAGGCGTTCACTACATGGCTTTCCGATACATACGCGATTGTCACGAACTTGATTGTCAATTGAACTTGAATTCGTCGCTGAAATTGACATTATTCATTTCGGTTGCAGCCCTTCGAGCTTGACACCACTCATTACCGAAGTGACGGGATTGGGGTCATTGGCAGTACACGTGCCAGGTGCCTTGAAATGTCTCAGACTGACACAGAAGCCTGTAGGTAAGATGCTGCCTGTGTATATGGATGGCGAACATTCAGAGACAGTCGGTGCTATGTGTACGCGTCGTATGATATGACGATCTTCTCGACTATTGGTCTATGGAGAGCTTCCTGAGACTGGTTACTGTGTAATAGACCTCTCTCTTGTCCACTGGACCCAACACCTCCTCACATCAGGCCTAGGTGGTGAACTAGATCACCCGGTTTCCATCAACCTTATGATTCATCCTCTCTCGAACTCTGACAACTGCTCATACTGTCTCCATAATGGCATCTCTAGTTTAAAAACGTTTCTCCTCAACAGATTAAATACACGCAAGCAAGCCCTGATTACCTGTTTTATAATCCAAGGAGGACGAAGCTCAGCACCCTCTGGTGGCATTACGCGTTGCGCAGTCTCGGTGCATTTCTAATCATTTACGTATATGCCTGACACGTACCTTCATGACAAGTTACGTGGAAATCTCACACTAACTTCTAGGTGCGCAAATTTTTATGGCAATGAGTGTATTTGAATTACAATGTTCACGAATAAACTTTGAGCTCTTTTATGAGGAAGATTTTCCATTGGTTAAGATCATGATCTTCACAAAGTGACTTAAGGGGTCCATTTCTAATTCAGAGGGTATTACAATGTTAGTTTAAACTGGGATTCGGAAAATTTACTTTTACTTCATGGTATGTGTTAGGGAGGTGAAGTATTACCTAAGGTATCGCCTCGCTCTTCAACCGAATCTCAAAACTATTTGATGTGAATAATCGCCCAGAAGATGTACGACATCCTTAATTAAAATTAAGCGAATTAATTCCAGAGTGTTTATTATGGAATTCACGATTCAAAATTTATTCTAAACGCAATTAATTAAATGAAATTAATTAAATTTCCCCCCTTTTCTTGAAAATCGTTTAAATAGTTAGATTATATATATTTTGAAAATCCTTCAACTTAAGCTTTGGCGCTTAATTTTCAAAAGTAATTTACTTCAACAAATTAAAAAATTTTAACTTAAATAGTTACATTATCATTTTTCTTCAGAGAATGCTCTTTTAAAATAGTTGTGGATTTTTTTTTATTTATTTATTTTTTTTTTGCGCATTACATTATAGGAAGTCAGAATGAATGAATGAATGAATATTAACGTCGCATTGTTCAGCTACTCGAGGACTTTTAATGACGGACATCGTATTTTTGAACCATGGCCAAGTGACGCGGACGACACCTGAGCTGGCACTCCCTCTACTAACTACCACACCACATCAGCGAGAGGACGTTTAAGCTCTCGACAGATTTATCGTGTATCGCTCCCCTACATAGAAGGTCTTCAGTGGTACTAGGCTCAAAATCAGGACATGCCGGCCACGAGTTCATTACCTTGACCACTTTTCGCTGCCATGGTAGCCTAGAAGTCAGACTGACTGACTGTTTATTAACATCGCAGTAGAAAGAAACACGAGGGTTATTGGTGACGGACCTTGTAATTTTGAGCCTCTGTCAAATGACGTGGACAACACCTGAACTGGTACTCCCTCTCTGAACTCCTCCCTCACTCCAACGTGAGGACTTTGGGCCTCGATAGATTTAACGTGCATCCTCCCCCTCTACATGGCGGGTCTTCAGTGGGACAAGATTTTGAACCCGTGACTCAACAACGCCCGATCACGAGCTCCTGACCTTGACCACAAGGCTACTGTGACCTTTTCTAAAGTCGATTAAGAATAAAACATAGCAAATATTGTTTGTTTCATTATCCTTTGTTTAATCTTATCGTTTTATGGGTTATCGTTTGCGCGTGAATTTTTTATATAGGTGAGAAGAGTCAGGTATTATGGACATTTCTAAAAATAACTTCACTGGTTTTCGATAAAAATCTGCAATTTTTCCATGGATGTATACTACGAACAATTGTAAAAATGTATCATTTGTAAAAAAATTGTTACAAAAAATATTTTGAAAAAAAAACTAATCAAAAATTTATAAAACATAGATATTTTAATTATAAAAAAAGCCATACTTTTTTAAGAATACGTGAAAGTCATTACTGGTTCTCATGTTTTTTCTTTTTGTTTTTTTTTTCTTTTAGTTTATTCTGTAACGTTTTTTTTATATGGGGAATGCGTTATTATAGAAAAGCCAGCTTTCCCGTCCCTATATTTGACCTGCTTTTTTGGAGGTGGTGCTGATATCTTAATGGGAAGGATAAAATTTGTTGGCATAGAGCTGGAATAATCATATCAGGCCTCTTGGAAGAACAGTGCTGAGGTGAATCAGAGCTTATAGACGAATATTGCACATGGTTATTTGGTGGTCTCTCATGGCCTGAGACCTAGGAGCACTGAGTGTATGAGGAATAAAATCTTCATTGCTCAAGACAATTCTATTAATATGATAAATACCAGTCCCTATGAAGCCTCTTTACTGTTATGTCCTGGTGTAGAATACAGAATAATTTGCAAATAACAGAAAAATTATTTGCTTTCATTCCAATGCATTCAACTTTTAAAAAATGTCCTTTAATTTTAAATGAGGTTATATTAAATTTTGGCTATATTAAATAGGCATGTGTGTGTGGTGTGTGTGTGTGTGTGTGTGTGACGGATCTATACTCGTCTATGACTAACCCCTTGGGAACTTTTCTGGGGCAATAATTTTACCAGCCAACTTTCACCGAAGGAAGAAAACTTAATTATGCAAATTAAGTATGTTATATAAATCCTGTACTCAGTTTTTAGTTGGTGAGTGGAGGATCGTGAAATTTTTGAGTGCAAATCGGAGTTTATTAATTGAAGAATCCTAAGAGAGGATCGCTCGACGGTGATTAAATCCGGATAAGGATCGCATTCAAGGACTCAACTTCATAAAAGTACATGTATCGTGATCCTCATTTAAATAGAAGTTTAGCTTATTAGTGCGCGTAGTTTATATTGAGCTTGTATAAGTTATCGTGGAATCAGTTGAGGGTCCGTATTAGTATCCCAGGCTAACGAGTCTACCCTTCGCGCTCTGCTATCTGATCATTTATCTTAATTAGAATTATTATTATGCTTGCTTGATATTTTGTGCCAATAAAATAATTAGAGTGAATCATATCGACTGATTATTCAGTTCCTCCCACACATCTAGCCGGGTCCGAGGGTAGACAAGGGAGATCAGAGGGAAGCAGGAACCGACAAGCATTATACATTTATATAATTAATAATTATTGTTTAGACAACAATATTATATTCAAAACTCCTTTTCATCTTTATTTTTATTCAGTATGTAACGACCCTGGAGACGTTAGTTTTTGGACGCTCGAGCAAAGATCAGCCATAGCACTTTAAATACAGTTTTATTGCTATCTTCACTTAATCACGATACATAGTTAAAGGGAGGAATCCACTAAACATTAAGCCCGAAAGAGCAATCGCATGGGATTTGTTTAACTAACATATGAATAAAAGCACTTATATGAATACTAGAGTGCTCTTGACTCCTACGCTTGAACTATCTTTAAATAACTTGTTTAACTATACTACCTCCGGTCGGAATCTTATTCACAATTCAATCTCAGCTTTCAACCATCCACCATTATCGTGTACTCTAATGCCAACGTTTAAATAAATCTCGTCTTCTTCACCGAGAAAGGTTTTCTACTGAACTCACAATTAAAGATTAATTTTACCCAAGAGAATTAGTGGAAGATTCGCGGAAAGACCTGTTACAAGTATATTTAGTTGGGTACTGTGGAATACTAAAAATTCCATAATACTCGATGAAATATACTTTTTGTCCCGACACGAAATATAATTACGTGTCAGGCATTAGAGAATACTAAGTATTCCATAATACCTGACACGTAATCTTGGAAAAGAACCTTTAAAAACTGAAGGATAAAACATTGCCAGCTAATAAACAGCCAAATTAAAACACACAAACTACAACTCATTGTGCTTAACTTTAATGTTAAAGTTACATTTGTAGGTTAAAATGCTTTAAAACTTATCTGCAAAAACTTTTGAAAATCACAACACACACTTTATTTGTAGCGAATGGTATGGCAACAACAAGCGGTCAACTCCCATTGCAATGCATCATGGAAGACTTTCTTCAGTATAGTAAAATGTCGTTTATCCGAACGTTTATTATTCGGAGCGTTAAATATCCGGACATTTGATATATATTCCTAGGATTTCAAGAATGTGTTGAGGAAGATGTAGATACCTGAATGGCATGCGATACAGAAGACTGTGGATTTCAAATGCTAAATGATTATGACCTCCGTGCAAGAAGAATCCAACCCTGTCTACGATGAAACGGATGAAGACTAGGACAACAACAGCAACAAAAGTAGCAAGGGTTCATCAAATGGTGACGCGTTTCTGCATTAGAGACAGCTATGGAGTGGTACGATCAACACTCAGAGTTCTGTCCTACTCAACTACTGCTGCTCAAGAGAATCAGAGACCTTGCAACGAGAAAAAGAAGGTGTACAATGGTGCAGCGAAAAATAAGTGATTATTTTCCACAATTAAGGTAAAATTGCGACAATTTGCACTTATTTTGCTTTTTCTTCTAGCACGTTTCCCGCATTTGATGATTTTCAATTTTTGTGCAGTGTTCCGGTTTCATATACTGCATGGATCGGTTTTTGGTTATCCGAACAATCGCGTATCCGAACTGTGACTGGTCCCAACTGATTCGGATTAATGACGTTCTAATGTAGTTCATGGTTTTCCCACGCATTTGCAGCTACAAGTAGAGCCCAAACCTCTGTTTTCTATACTACCCAACTATTCCATATTACCTGACTTTCTTCTACTTGTTTCTTTTTTCTTTTGACATATAGATATGATGGAGTACAACTATTTGAAAACACAGGACGAAAACAAAACAATGTGTATATACGCATATACATATATAAGAAAAGAAAATATTACAAAAATTTATAAATCAATTGCAACAAAAACTATTCCTGACAGATAGTCTTTTGATCGTTTTGAGTCTTGTGTGTTAAAAATTTTATTCTGTTCAGTTTTTTTTCATCTCTGTTGTGTTCAGTATTTTTTAAATGATGTTTTTATGCCTTCAAAACACTTTTCTTACGACTCACATTTTTTTTAAGTCTTAAAATTTTAAAGTTGTGCTTTTTATCGTATGAAAAATCAAGTGACGCGTTGATTATTTCGATAAATTGCTTAAATATTTCATAAACAAACAAGCACTTTGAGCAGCGATACTCAAACTGTGGCACACCAGACATTTCTAAGTAGCTCAGTCTTATGGCTCATCGCACTAAGAAATTAAGTTACTTAAGGACAATGTATTAAAAATTTAACGGGAAATTCTATCATTTGAGCAATCAAAGCTATCAATTCTGTGTCGCACGAATATGAATTGCAAGATTTTTATTTTTGCCTAGTTATAGCTGTAATAGTTATTAATAACAAATAACAGGGGGAGTACGTTTACTGTACTGAACTGAATTGGAGTAAATTCGAATGTCTTACTTTGTGCTGTCCTGTTTGTTTTATTTTGGTGTTGTGAGTGTTTTCTAAAAGGGGTGTTTAAATGAAAGTGATTCGAGTTGTGTATCAATGTGATTCGTTGGGACAGGAATAAAACAGATGCATAGGTAGAAGCAACAATATTTAATGAATCAAATGCATACAAAGATTGTTAAGGTATCCAAATGCATTGAAATGACCAAATTCGTTAAAAACACGTTTTCGTTTTTTAAAATTTTTTTTATTTTATTCAATAGAGCTATCTTTTGGCTTTACAAAACATACTTTGTTTTGTTTCTACGCTACTTAGAGGCCAAGTTACAATCAATTTTATAAAATTAGAAAAACCGGGGAAGTAGGTCTTTAATCTATTAGAAGTGGGCATTTTTAAATTGTTCAAAATCTATCATGGCAAGTCTAATAACTCAAAATGTTATAAATGTATTTCTATAACATTTTTTAACCTGATATTTATACTATTTTCTAGAGAATGTGCTTAAATAATTTTTATTGTATGAATATTTTTAAGTTAAGGCTTGTGATTTAAATAATGGTATCATATAAAGAATGTCACTTTTGTTATAATATTTACTGAAACAGGGCGGTAAAATGTTTAAATTTTAATAAAACATTAAAATTTTGGTACATTTAGTGAGATAAGTGTATTACTTTTTTTTTGTTTTGAAGTTTTTCAAAAATATAGCTAAAATTTCACTCATAATTGAGATTTTTGTAAAATTTAGATATTTCTTAAAAATATTATTATAGCTAAATATTAGTATTTATAGGTATTGATTCCAGAAAAAGCATTTGTAATCTTTTGGTATTCTATTTTTTTTTAAAGAAATACTCGGAACGTGTTCGGATATCTTTAGGTATCCGACTACTTGCGACAACTTTTTTTAAAAAAAAAATGGAGATATGGAGATTTTGTTGTTGTTTTTAGATTTGTTTAATACATTTTAAGAAAAATATGCTAAAATTAAGAATAGAAAAAGAAATTATTATTACTAAACTGGGAAAAAATGGGTAAAAATTGACAAAAAATAACATAAACGTGGCCCATCCTGTAGCAAAAGTTTATGAACAGATTTTAAATTTTTAAATTCTGATGTTTCGCTATGTTATTCATTTTTGAAATGACATTCTGGATAAGAGATATTTTAAATTTTACAAAAACTAGAGCACTTTATCTTTGTTATTATACGGAATTGCTTACAAAAACAGCGATTATACTCACATAAGGGGTTTCAAATTTTGTAATAAAACAGTGATTGATAAATCTGAAAGTTAAAATACTTCCACTATTTTACAGAACATATTCAAAAAATTTCAGGCAATTATTTTCAAAACTTTTTGAGCAATCGCTGGCCCCGTTTGAGTATTAAAAAAAACACACATTTCGAGTAAAACATGTTTTAAAGTATGACATATATATATATATATATCTTGCTTAAAGTAATGGCATCTGATTTTACTAAAACACTTGTAACTCTAGTTCGAGTGAACGGAAAATAATAAACTTGGTATTTGTATAAAGCTAATAAGATGGCCTATAAAATAAAATCATAAAAAGATTTGTCGT
>BMAO01001544.1:0-30922 GCA_019973975.1 Trichonephila clavata | reverse complement strand
CGACACAATATAAGCACACACAAACACACTACAGCCGGCTACATGTATACGCAGACAAAATACAGAAGCGAAAGAGAGCTGGTCTCCAGGAATCTCGGTATTTATAGGAGTCTCAAATTACATGATATGAGTGGGTAGCTAGAGGTAGTTTAAAATACTGCCGTTAGGCGGCTGGCTTAACTTATTACTAAAACGTTGGTCATGAAGGGATGGACCATTGGCAATTAAAAGATATTTAAAAGGATTATACTAGTGGTAATTATTACATTTCCCCCCTCCGCAAGACACGTGTGCGCGCTGGGGCCCTTAGTACACACCCGTATCCTACAGAGATATTAATTTTAAAATTTAAATTTAGATTAACATTTATTTTTAAATTTCCCTTCACTTTAACACATGAAAATGATTTGGAACAAGGAGAATATCTGGTTATAAAAGTATGAAACAAAAATATGCATTAATAAATTATAAACATAAAATTGTACAATACAAAAATATCAAAATAAGATTATTAAATACTTGAAATACAATGAAAACAGAAAATAAATTTTAAAAATAATTGTAAATGACACTCATCCTGCAAAAGTTTTTGTTGAAACAAATGAAGTTAGTGCTTTCTAGTTGTCTTGCCCAAGTTAGCTAGACTTTGCAAGGTTGAGACGTGTCCGGACATTTGAAGATGTAAATGCTAGGCCAGAGGCCTCAGTAGAAGGCTGTTGTATCTCGTTTGGGATATGTGAAACACCCACAAGCTTCCCTATGCACTGGGAAGCAGAGTTTAAAGGTGAGTCATATATTGAAATGGAAGTTGTCACAATATTGGGTTTTAAAAGAATAGTATGTAAAAGGAATTGTCTATCGCAAATACTGCATAGAGATGATGGTTTGGAAGCAGTTATGTACCACTTTTTTAATATGAATTCACAAAAATACATTTTTAAAACACAGAAAAAAATTAAAATATAAACTTTATTTTTGTTTTGTTTTTTAAACAGATCTAAAATTGCATGTATGAGCACTGAGGGTAAAAAGAGGCTAAAAAAAAATTATAATGACCCACGCCTTGCACAATCTTTAAGACAAGTTTTCCTTCTTATCGTGTAAATAGTGCACAACAACTTCAAAAACACATATCCATAGACTGGAAATTGCAAGTCAACCAGAGATTTTTTTTAAAAACTATTTATAACTTTCTATTATGTATTACTTTTATTATGACAAAGATATAAGTTTGGAGGCAATAGTATATTGACAATCAAAGGTGTATTCCCTTGAGGTACTCACTATGCACAATCCTTACAAAACCCTTATTATTTATTATTTCTTCTAAATGTAAACATTTGCTATTTATTTGTATTTATTTATAATATTTTCCCAGCCTAAGTGCTCTCAAAACTATTATCATTTCATACACATTAAAGTTGTTGATTTTCATATCAAATAAATTGTATCATTCTAATAAAGAGTATACCTAATAGTAACCAAAAATTCTCTCTTAAAACCACATTAAAAACATATCAAATAGTTACAACATAAAATTCTCATAATGAAAATATCAAATCTTTGGTATTGATTCAGTACATCACTGTAAAGTTATCAATTCTCATGTTAAATATCAAATTGAAATATAATCATTATGAAATATATGCATTTTATCTTCAAAACAAAACATAGCATTAAGTAAATTTAATCCGAAATTTCAAAATGTAAAGCCGAGATTCCTGGAAACGTTTTTAAAATGGTAATAACATTCACATTAATATATACGTGGAGTTGACTGCCCAATCAATTAATTTAAATACAATCGAAAAATAAAAATAATTTGTAACACAATATTGAAAAAATATTAGAATAACCCATAATAACAGTACAATGTTGGTAGGGACCAAAGAATAATAATAAAAATAAACGATGGGGGTAAGACCCATAACATTGAAAAAAATACTTGGGTAGAACCAAACACATATAAGAACAACTGGGGGCTTTAAATAAAAATTTTGCTAGGGTTAAACCAGGCTTATATAAAAAAAAATGCTGGGTAAGACCAGGCTTTAAATAAAGAAACTATATTGGTACCACTACCCCATACTACACCATTTCATATAGAAGACTTTAAAACAAATATTTTCAAAATATCTAAATCATAAATTAAAACCATAGTAAGATTTTAGATCACAATAGAATGTTAGAAATAACACTTTAAATTTGCTTTCAAATTATTATGCATACTAATTACAATACTGAAAACATTTCAAAATAAATTATCAAAAACCAATAATATGAAAACATACACTTGTAGCACTAAAGATGTAATCCAATGTGGCTTTCAACACACTGATAATAAAAACTTTTTCTTCTTTCACATAACTTTTAATTTTACCAAAACACACATCTCGCGCATTTCAAGGTTAGAAAGATTTTTTTTTTCATTTGAACCAGCACTGTTTGATGAATTGTAGACTGATTTTTTTCTTTTTAACATATTGATTACATAAAACTTTTTTCTTTTACAGCTGGTGTTGCACATTCTCACAAATTTTCAATTTATCTAAAACACATCTCGTGAACTCATTAAATTTTCTAGGAATATTTATTTTCATTATAAAACGCGCACAAATGAACAGGCATTTTGATCCTGTCAGGGAGTGGCAAGTGGTTTCTTTCCCGCGCACAAACCATAACTATCCTACCGACTCTTGTAATAGACATGGCCGTTGAAATGTATTCTTATTAATATGATTGCTATTGTTGATGGTTTCTTTGGATGATATTGACGAGGCATTCCGGTGATTGATTAAAACTTGTTTATTATCCATCTTGAACACATAAGACATTACAGGGACGACACAATATAAGCACACACAAACACACTGCAGCCGGCCACATGTTTACGCAGACAAAATACAGAAGCAAAAGAGAGCTGGTCTCCAGGAATCTCGGTATTTATAGGCGTCTCAAATTACATGATCTGAGTGGGTAGCTAGAGGTAGTTTAAAATATTGCCGTTAGGCGGCTGGCTTAACTTATTACTAAAACGTTGGTCATGAAGGGATGGACCATAGGCAATTAAAAGATATTTAAAAGGATTATACTAGTGGGAATTATTATATATATATATATATATATGCATATGTATGTATGTATAGTTGGACCCAAATTTAACAATATATAATTTTTTTACACTTATCTTTCGGAAATTCTATAATAAAAAACTACATAAAAATATCCACAGCTAGAAAAGAAATTGCACACTTTTTATACAACTGCTAAAAATACTATTAGTTAATTAGTATGCATAAATTAATTTTAAAACTTCTCTTTTAAGTGGAAGTTTCTTTTTGATTATTGACTCTAAAGAGTTATTTTTCTATTTTATGCAGAGAAGAGAATATTACGTTATTTACCTCCTGCTACATGGGGTATGTTTTCAGGTTCTAAAATATGTAAAGAATTAGAAAATGTAACAATTTTGATTGGAGCTTCATCAGCAATTTCTGCATAAAAATAGCTACTCATTTGTTTCCGACAATCTAAAATGCTTAACAAAGTTTCAAAAAAAAATCGAGAGCAAATGGCAAAACCTCTTAAAATATCCCCTGCATTGTGGAGTGGAAAGAGAAAAAGTAATTAATTCCCGGTCATATTCAAAATTCACGCAGTATAAGTTACAGTCATAACTCATCTATACCTGTACAGTAAAAAAAAAGGCTGCCCTCTTTGCAATCGAAATTTGGTTCTCACAAGAAAAGTATTTTTCAATTCTGAACAAAAAGTATATCATTTGAAAAGAAATAAATTTTTTTCTAATCCAAATTAATAAAAAAAATTTGCGACATTATTCGGGGTAATAGTTCTTTTGGCTTCCCTTTTGATCGGGGAAAAGAAAAAAATAGCTAAATCGCAAAATGCGTTAAATAGGGGTTCGGTAAAATCGGGGTCCGATTGTATATGCATGTGTGCATATTATTTTTGTATAAAATGGTACTTGTGTAAACTTCCTTCAAAAATCTATCTTTAACACTTTGAAGATTTTTTAAGAAAATTTTAATTACGTGTTAACATAAAATACATCAAAATCCGAAAATTTACAAAACAAGTAATTTAATTTATTTGCTTCCAGGGAGTTTTTTCTAAAAGTAGTCTTCAATACAGAAAGTAAGTTTTGAAAAAATAATAAAACAAAAATAATAAACATAAATATAAAAAATTCAAAAGAAATAAACATTGGCCATCCTTGAAAATTATACCACAATTTCAAAAATACTACTACTGATCCAAATCTGTAACTTTTTAATCAATACAGATTTTTGAAATATGTTTTTTTTATTTCTTATTTAGTTCTGATTCAGTTTCCTTCTATTTTTGGAATTTCTTAAATCAATTTTATTTGTGTCACCGAAATCCTTAATAATTGAGCGTTATTTAACAATATATGCTAATAGACAAATTGGAACTCATTTCATCATGTTCTTTTTTCTTATAGAATCTCTTGTAGAAAGCCTTTAGGCTGGGTGATGACAGTATTTGAGTAGGCGGACGTTTAACAGTAAGGCAAATATTTGGTTCGTCCGTAAGAACTATTCACGACCATTCCCTTGATCTTTTTATTAGATTTTCTCGTGATGAAGGGGTTCCGGCCAGTGGTCATTTGTACATCTTTACAATCAGAAGTTATTGATGTATAGATGGACATCTACTGGACAGCTTAATAATGCGTTTATTAAATTGTCTCAACTTCTTTCGAGGAAAAAAATCATAGGCACTGAAGATATCTTGATATATTTCCTTCTTCATAGATTAATTTTTTTAATGGATGCTTAAGAATTATTTGTTAAAGTATTCATTATTGAAGTCTTATTTTTCCCCTCGATTCTTGTATGAGATTACTTGATTAAAGTTAATTAGAAATTTTATGGACACTTGTATACCGTGTGTGTGTGTGTGGTGTGTCGTGAAGAGGGCTTTAACATAATAAATTATAGTTTGAAAAAAACTAAAAAACACGCTTTATACTGAATCGAACTAAAAGTAAAAAAATAATTCTTAATAAAGAATAAAATGATTAACGAGAAAATGAATGGCATTGTGGTAAAAGCGTGGGTGCTTTGTGCTACATTTTTACACTAATTTAGCTTTTTGGAATAGAAGTTAGAAATTATAATAATTAATACATTTATAGAACACCCCACGCTTTTACCCCAATGCCATTCATTTTCTCGTTAATCATTTATTATTAAGAATTATTTTTTACTTTTTAGTTCAATTCAGTATAAAAGCGTGTTTTTAGTTGTTTTTTTAAACTATAATTAATTTTTCCTTTTTTAGTTCGAACAACAATAAAAGCGTGTTTTTTAGTTTTTTAAACTATCATTTATTCATTGTTGAATTTATCCTTGAGTTTGATATTTGAAGCTGGAATTACGTGGCTGTGGAATTAGTCTTTCTCTTCAATGGATATTAATTAACGGGTCTGAAGTGTATTTATTCTCTCCGTTTACGAGGCCTCGGATCGTTATATTAGATTCCGTCTCTTTTGAACAAGTCAAACAAATAAAAGTGTGTAAAGAAGCAAAAGTTCGAATTACAAAAATATTTAATGTATCATGTTTTTTACGGATTAAATATTATAAAATTTCTCCTTTTTGTTTTCTTTTTTCACATGTTCATGCATTGTCATCCACTTCCGAGCTATAGTCCGAATTTCAAGTCTCTAGCTCCTCGGAAAGTCACACAGTTTAAAATCAATTACAAAATTCCACCCGGAGAGACATTAAAGAAAGGAGTTATTAAAAACATGGTAATATTAAGTGTCAAACGTTCTTTTCACCTTTTAAACGTGTTCCTTTCATTTTAATTCGTATCATCATTTCTAAGCGTATTGCTTTATAAAAATTAAAAATATTTAGCAGTTAGAACACAAATTATTTTTTTTCACATGCTCGAGCCTTTTTCTTATTTTTATTTTTAGAAAAATGTTTATATTATGGTTACCAATTGCTAACACACACCCACCCTCCACTTTCTCAGATACAGAACACTTCTTTTGTTTGTTTTATTTCTTTTAATCCCAAGTGTATTTTATACTTGCATATATAATTAGCGTTAATTCAAAACACTTTAGGGTTACACCTTATTTTTTTAGTCGCCAAATCTGGAAATGATGTAGGAAATTAGTCGCCACGTCTGAAAATGGTATATGGAACTAGTCGCCAAATTTAAAAATGATATATGCAATAAGTCGCCAAATCTGGACGTGATATATGGATTTGTCGCCAAATCTGATTATGCTTATTCCTGACGATCCTGAAAAGGACAATGGAACAAAATTATGAAATTATTGTATTGCCATCGGTCCTTGACAAGTGTGCGAAATTTCGAATGAATCCGATCTTTTTAAGTGGGTAAAAATCGAGTTCTAAGATTCCGTTACATGCAAGTGAAATTTATAAAAGCGTGTTAAAAAGTTAGTAGTATGCTTATTCAACTTCAATTATTGCTTCAGCAAAGGACTATGTTTTAAACAATAGAATAGGTGGTATTTGAATGCTTGTATAAATAAACAGAGCTTTGCGATTTCTTTATGTGAAAACAGAGAAAAAATGATTTATGTGAAAATGTTTACAATTATCAAATGAGGTTAAGTCAAGGTTAACCAATGCGGTTAAGTCAAGAAAACAAAAACTGAGAAAATTAATGTTTTTTGATACATTAGTTTTTAAAATTCTTCGTTTACTGATTTGATCATAAAAGTATACAAAGTCTTTTTTTCTAATTGGAGGCTCTGCAAAAAACAAGATGTATACATAAAGCGTAAATAAAAACGTAAGTATTTATTGGAACAATGACAGAATCTTAAAAATTTTATAACTTATATCTCTTGGCAGCCGAAAAAGATAAGAAATTTATGTAAAAATAATACATAATAACATTTGTTGTCATAAGTTCTATGTTTATTCATCATAACAAGCATCTTCTTCTTCCGAATTATTTAAATGTAAATTTTGATGTCCTATAAAAGTCGCATTTAATTGGGGGTATATACTTTACTAAACTCATGATGTCTTTTTTTGTTTCTTTTGAAATTTTTCTGCCTTTAGAGTGTAATATTGTGTGTTTGAGATCTATTTTTTAAAATTCTTAGCCTACCTATTTTTTTAAATATTAATTACATGAAAGGTATCACACACACACATCCTCCCCAAAATTGTATTTGAACTTAATACTGCTTGGTTTTGACCTTTGCAGTTTTATCCATCGCATATAAACCAATTGACTGTTAATCCACTTGATTTTTTTTCTGTTGGTAACAGTATTTTCCAGGGGTTTGTGGGAAGGAAATCTTGTCGATTCATTTCGATAATGCTGAAAGGATTCTTTCTTTTACTATTTTGTATTATGATACAAGTCGTTAGGATTATAAATATCCTGATTTTAATAAGCTTCTATAACTGCAAAATCAGCTTCATTAGGCAAATATTTGTGACCACTTAATAAAAATTTAAGCTCAATTTGTTCAGCTTTTATATCTTCACTCTGAACGAATTTCAGTAAACTTAATACAGCTTTTGTACAGCAATTCTGAATCTGAGTATATTATATTTTTATTAAATCCTTTGTGTATAATTTAATGTGTTTAGATAAACAAGATGACGCTTCATTTGAATCCCGCGGTCCTTGGGTTATAAGCCAAACATACATGTAGGCCTCGTTAGTCTTTAAAAATCATGGCAAAACCAAGATTGTATTCATATAAGTTTCTCTTGTAATAAGCCCCTGATGTGGACATTTTTCGAAATGTTAAAGCTTTTTCTAAATCAAATCTAAACACGTACATTTCGTCTGAAGCTCTTAATCAATCATCATAATACTACGGGCAATTTCTGCATTTCGCAATAGTTCGTCGTGTTCAACTTCAGCCGCATTTTTTTCTTCATCTGTTGTAGATTATTTTTTTATTACCAAATAATCCCATTTTGCTCAAGTATCCTTTGTAGGTCGCTTACAGTGTAGGTTAAATTTTGTCAAAAATATATGGTAATAAAGCTTTTTCTTTACCGGTACAATTTGCTTTTCATTGCATTGTTCGACGTACAGTTTATACATTTTTACAATAGGAAGACCTGAATTTAAGTATCGGCGTCTGGGATCATGAGCTCTTGTATACTGACTCGAAGTAGCATGAAAAGAGCTTATATGTTTTATTACATGGGAATCATCTATTTTATTACCTGGAATATGCTGCCTTCGTTAGTTCTTAAGATCTTCCCATGAACAATAATTATACAGGGTGTCCCAAAACGACCACATAAACTCTGCATAGCTAAATTTCTCGTTGGGAGAACATAAAAACTGCCCAAAGAAGTGTTCCTGTACGATTCATATCTTACGAGAAAATGTCCACCGTGCATGTCGAGGCAGGCTTGAGCACGCCGTGGAATGGCTGTCATCACACGTAGCAGCATCGTGGGGTCCACGGACTCGGGGACCCAACATCGTGGGGTCCAACTAAGTCCATTTGTGTTGTCACTGCATTTCGATGCACAAGTTCCTTGAGATAGCATGTCGCAGTAGTCACGAACGGAATACATGGCCACCATACGATACCACCGGTAGCTGCAAGATGCAGCCTTTTAAATACCAGTTTAACGGCGGCTTAAAGTCATTCCACGGTGCGCGCATGCATGACGCGACATGTGCGACGAACGTTTTAAACATTATTGTCTGGAAAGATATGCAAATACTGTTGTTGATGTCCAATAAAGTGTTTTTTTCTTGCACCGGAAGGGACGTCATACTTTGTTTTTCGTTTTTCTCTCGTAAACTATGGATCGTACAGGAATGCTTCTTTGGGCAGTTTTAATGTACTCCCAACGAGGAATCTAGCTGTGCAGACTTTATGCGGTCGTTTTGGGACACCCTGTATAGTCACCCATTGCTTATTTGATATGTTTCTTTAAAATATTTTTTGCAAACACCAACCTCTTGGCTTTAAGTCTAATAAAATATTCTAAAGACTGAGATCTTGGTCCTTTGGTGTCATTTCTGGGTCGTTGACTTTTGATAGCACGAACTGTAATCAACCCCCTTAAAAACATTTTGCTTATGATGATCATTAAGCTTGTAAGAAATTTTCATCGTCTTTCTTTGAGAAAAGGTAAACTTGCGATTACAAAGCCGTGAACAGTTATAAGGTTTATTATCAAATTTATTTGCAGGAACTATTCTTTTATTTCTATTTTGATATGGTTTACCTTGTATTCTTTTCAATTTTTTAGCATTTCGAGATTATTTCCCAGGACTCCTGCTACGTTTTGCACCAACTTTTCTATCATTTTTATTATTTTCTACACTTTCGTTATCTAATAATGTATCAGTATCAATACAGTTAAATCTCCTTGAATTAGGATAAAAATAGCGTGTCATTTTCACTTTCCCTGTATTCTATTTCCCTTGACACTTTTTATTTTTTGAACCCTTACCTTTTTTATACCCTTACAATAAATCTTTTTTATTATTTTAAAAAGTCAGATTTTTTACAGTTGTTAAGAAATATTTATTTAACGTTTTTGATAACACGATAATTTCACCAACACTTCAATGTAATATTTTATGTTTTAACCAAAGTTTAAATATTTTAAATAAAAAAAAGCACGTACTCGAGCACTTCAAAGTAGTAATAAACAAAGTATAAGTAATATACAAACAAAGTATAAGTAACAATGAATTATGAATTTTTTTTTACTATGAATTTGTTGTTTTTAGTGTTATACCAACAAATATCGAAGGAAGAAGAAGAATTTAATTTTTATTTCAAATTTTATGTAAGAAAATATTGATAAGGTGGATTTATTCATAATGGCTTCTGAAATTATCATACAATATATTCAGAAGCTTTAAAAAAAGGACTGTTTGACATAGAAAAAAGGAAGCAATGAGTAAATCCTTTAATAACTAAGAAAAATATTATTAGTTTCCTCAAAATTTACAAAAATTAGCAAATATCAGAAATGGGCTTCACTGCATTGGCTTCTTAGTGACTCAAATATATGATACGAAAAAACAATTCTTTAAGGCTCTAAAAAGCATTTTGTCTGTTAAAGTAAGTTAGTATTTTGTTGTTATATTCAAAAACAAAAAGAAAAAATAAGGAATATTTTCCTATATATTATTTTAATTTATAAATAAATAGTCAGGGAAATTACTATATATCACAGCTAACTCTTACTATAAATGCACATATTAATTCATATTTTGAATAATATTATTACTCATATTTTTTGATTTATTTTGGAAAAGAAAAACTTAACTTGTTTAAAAAACATCTAGTATAAAAGAAGTGATAAACTCTGTTAAGAAAATAATTAACATCATAATTTAGTTACCTTTTAATATATCATTTTAATCAAATAAATCCTAAAAAAGTAATTCAATTATAACTTATTTTTACTTTAACAACATTTCTAAAGAAAAAAAAAAATTGAAATTCTCGGTTAGCGGATCATATTCAGCCATTATAATTTTGAACCTGCCTTGATATTATTGTATATATTCAAGATATCAACATTTGGAAACCAATACAAGAAATAAATTTCAGCAAAAATTCTACTACACTAATAAATTTTGTTTCTCTTAACTCTTATGTAAAGAAACAATTATCTTTACATAATTATATTATACATTACAATTATCGGTCCACCTCCCTTTTTTCTCTTTTATCCTTTGTTTTATATCAAACAATACAAGTTCATACGGTTCATATTTGTATGTCGTGATCAATTCTTTCTTTATATTCTCAAGTTTATTGAATTCTGCTAAAATGATTCGGTACTAAAATTGAAAAATTTGTATATTTATTGTTGCTACTGATTGAACGAAGAATAATTTTTTATGTCTATATACCGTAAAATCTAGCGTATAACGCGCACTTTTAACACAAAAAAAAATGTGATCTAAATTTACGGTGCTCTTTATTCCATGTATAAAAATCATAGCTTAAAAAATAAAAAAAACGATGTTCATAAAAGAAAATCTTGGTATCCTACAAATATCGGGAATATTTCTGTTTATTTAAAAAGAAATGTTGTACTTTAATGGATTGTTTTTCTAAAGATATACTATTTTTTTAAAAATCCTGGGATAGTACCTTGAATAAGTGGCTTTAAAACATAATAGCATTACTAACGTGCATTGCAGGTTCCTTGGTAAAAAAGGGGGTCCTCGTTATACGGCAAACATACCTTAAAATTAAAAAGTGCAGCTGAAAGTATGGGATGTGTTAAATACCTGGTTTTACGATAGCAAACAAATTGGAGCTTACATGTTTTATGTTGTATTGTCTCGGCATGTCTCCCCTGTAACGTAGCCTCTTTGATGACCATCTGTCTTTCATCCCTTCTTTGTGTCTCCCGGTGATTCAAGCAAAAAGACACTTTAATTGCTTTCCTTCTTCAAGTGGCCAATAGACCACCCATATCTTTCTTTTAAAAGGTGGCCTTGCTACACATGTTTTCAAAAAGGATGGTCCAATATTGTAAAGAAGAGATGCATAGGATTTTTGTATTTTGCGTCGGAGTGACAAGATGATTTATGACTCATCTGGGGGACTTATGGAATGTGGCACCAACTAGAGTCTAGACTGAATTGGACACTGCCTTGAAGATCCAATGGTGTAAGGGACAGTGTCTTAGGGAAACGGTAACAGTTTAAACCGATTTTTTCGTCAAAAAAGGTTACTTATGTACAGTAAGCATTCTTTTAATAATTGTTTTTAATACATTAATGTGTTCTTTTAACGCATGACTTTTAACTTCTGCATAATATTTATACTGTATAATGTGAACTTTTTAAAATACTTAAAATAATTTTATATATATGTACAATTGCTGTTTTATGACATAGTTGCAAATTTAAATGTGCTAGAAAATTTTTTCACTTCATGTATTATTTTGGGAGTTTTTCCCTACCCTCTTGATCATCCAAAGTTTTTCATTGGCCCTTCCAACTTCGAATTATCGAGATTAGACTATATATATGTATATATATATATATATTTATCAACCCCTACTGAACGATTAGTCCATATTTCAATCCAACTAGTCATGTGGTGCATCGTTTATTTGACCAAGCACTTTTATTTTAAGGCAAGGAAAAGATAAATTTTGTCATTTTCTTTTTTGTTTTTTGAACCACAAAGATACCCACGGTTCATCAGATGAATGACATATTTACTTTATGGTTATTGTCCAATCAAGTTTTTAAGATGACAAAAAAGAGGTAAAGCAGCAACAATGAGAATTAGCCCTGAAGAGGGATTTTAGTCCTAAAACTTGCCGTCTAATACAGGCTAATAAAGTATTTCGTTCTCTTTCATATTTGAACGATTTCAGTAATGTCTAGTTGTAGTCTCTAGCAGTACTAATCTTATGTATCATATAATAAATAATAATTGTAATGTGAATTTTTGATATGAGTAATTCATGAATTAGAAAAGAGTTATGCTAAATTGGAAATGTAATTTTTTTTTCTGAAAATTATTTCAAATACATTTTTAAGTTTAAATATATCATAAAAATGCTCAAAAGCCATCGTGTAGTTTTTTTTTATTGCGAAAAAATATAATTTTCAAATACTATAGCTTTCAATGAAAGTTATCGTTTTTAAAGAGCATTTACGTAATAAGAAGCGCTAGTTAACAGAAAAATTGTCTAATTCTTTCTAAAAAAATTGTGTTGCTAATGATAATTTCTTTACATGAAACACTTTTCGTAATTTAGCTAGTGTATGCTCTTAATCTGAGTTTGAGTGCACTTAAGTTGCTACTTTAAAACATTCTTGATATTCATCGCGGATTATAAAAATGACAAAAATATCAATTAGCAAAAATCTCTCCGGAATTGATTTGTTCTAGATAAAGTAGATTATACTTGACTATACTTCTAAGACACAATTTTCATTTTACCATAACTGAAGAAAATAGCTTATACCTCTCTGGAATAGCTCCGAAAGAGATAAAAAAAGAATTGCAGTGAATTTGAATTCCCCTGTTAATCTAGTGGGAATATATCTATGTTCATTTGAAGTACCAGTTTTTTCTACTCGATTAGTATGTTAATTTGCTCATGTGCTCAGAAAGCGGCGCACGTTATTCATTACTTACTCCCTAAGGTCGTCAGGAATTATTAAAAATGTAGCTTTAATTCATTTGAAAAGCAGTTGTATATATTCATTAAAGCTTATTGGTTAATTCACGCGGGGCTCATCTTCCCGATGTCGTTTGCATTTAGTGCTAATAAAATTCCATGTGACCACTTCCTTATTCTATCGTTAAAGGGTAATTCACAAGAAATGCAAAGAAATTTAAATGCTATATGGAATGATAAGGCGTAAATTGATAGAAGAAAATGTTTTCTTTCTGAATATTTTTAGAAAAATTAATTCATACAAGAAATAATGTCACTTTTCAGCAGTTTATTGAATTTTGAATGAGGTGAGTGAGTTATGTTAAGTTGCTTGAAATGAAACCGGATGACTTATCAAAAAAATAAATAAATAAAATGATTAAATTCTATACATATTGAAAGAAATTTAATGAGAAATATCTTTTTAAATGTATAAATGAATAAAATCTCCTTGTGGAATTAGAATTTAGGGAAACAAGTAATTAAGTAATTAGAAAATTAAAATATTCATTAATCGATTTTGTAGTAGTTCATATAATAAAAATGCAAAATAATACTTCCTGAGAATTATTCCTTGATATGATCGTTACTTCTATTTTTTTCCCCCCCAATAGTATGTGTACTGAATTAGATATAACAATACTTAATTTATCTGTCATTATTACATCTGCATGTAACGCTGCGGCTGATATCCTTACCCTTTCATAACAGTGTATGCAATAAAAATAAACGATTTTATTATTTTACCCCCGTACATTTCTTTCAATTCATCAATATTATTAAAAAAAATTCAACGTGAAAGATCAACAATTCATATTTTCAGCAACTTCATAATTTTTCGTACTGTTATTATTTTATAATTAGACATAACTTTGTCAAAAACAAATATATATGCATTAAATATATTATATCATGATTTATAAATTGCTGGAAAAGATGTACTTCTTTATCAGAATCTTTTTCAAGTGCTATGGTCAAAAAATTACTCTTGGATGATGTAGTGAGTGTAAACTATGATCGACGAATAAAAAAAAATCAGTAGTTTCATTTTTGATCATTACTATATATGTTATAATTTACAAGATAGAAAAAGACACTAAACCAAATAAAATTTTAGTTAACTCATTATTTTTTTATTTAGATTCAATAAATAAAATATTTTGAAGCACAGTGGCTGAGTGGTAGTGTATCGCGCCACAGGTCCGGGGTACAAATCCTGGCTTAGATAAGATTGACTCAGCCTTTTATCCCTTCAGTAGGTCGATAAATGAGTACCAATCTTGGCTTGGGAACTAAATACTGATGAGTTTCGCGTCAGAATGGCCACCTGGCCGAAACATCTGCACATGCACCCCATCACCCAATGTCACATAAACTGAGATAGGCACAGTAGGCTTTGCCCTCATGGTCTGTTGTGCCACTAAGACAAATTCAGTATATCATAAGTACTTTATAAATGTCATAAATTGAGCAATGGAGAAAATTCCTTATGAGCGAACAAGAATTAAGAATGAATAAGAATGAATATTATTATATTTCAATCTAAGTAAAAGTAAATAAATTTAAGTAAAAGTAAAGTAATGAAGCATATTTTTTCATTTTAAATATATAGATACAAATAAAAGTATAAATAAACACATAATGAATTCATATAAAATAATTCAGCGTGAGAAGAAACTTAAGTAAACAATTAATTATAAAAATTTGCGATTTAAAAAAATATGTCTAATTTAACTATTATTATATTCATATATGATATTTCTACATAAAATTTATTTTTCTAAACGGATTTTAATTTTTTGCAGATATAAATTAATTACAAAATGATTAAGAGAACTAATCTAGCTTATAGAAACTAGTTATTAATCCTTTGTATCTGCAAAAAATGTTTATTTATTGAAATAACAAAAACCTGCCTTTCTTTCATTATTCCTTTCATTAATTTGCATGTTAATTATGTATAACTGCTATGCAATAGTACAGCTCTAATTCCTAAAAAAGTGTAAAATTAATAGACTTAGGATACATACAAGGCTAATTAATAAGCCATCTTGTTTCTATGAATTTTTAAAAAATGGAAATTTGTCGATGGTTTTCAGGAAAGCAGGTGGGGGATTTCCCACTTTTATAAATGGAATTACTTATATCCTACAGTTGTTTTTTCTAAATATTTATATGCCACTGTTAACTAATTAATTAAAAAATGATATTCATTGCTCTTCAGATGAATAACTTAAACAAGGGTTGGACAACTTGTTTTGGTTCGCGTGTCACATTGTAGGAGCGGAGAATACCTGTGAGCCGCTTCTTTTTAAAATGATTGCTTTCATTATAAAAAATAATAAATATAAGTCAAATAATATAATGTCAGTTTTATTCATTTATTTACTGCGCTAATTTCCTATTGTCAGTAATTGCACAAGCACATTTAATTTTAGATCCAGTTTAATGAGCCCAATGTATATCCTATCACTATTGGCGTAGCTTGTCTAAAATGAGCTCTGTATCAAAATTCCTTAGATGGCTCTTTTTCCGGAAATTGAAGATTTCTTAGAAGGAATATTTGAAACATTTTACGATTCTTTGCTTATACATTTTGGGGCACCTGTAGCTTGGGGCCCCGTATCAATGATACGGCTGATACGCCGGTAACTAGCCCCTGCTCATCACTAATTTTTACGTTTTCTTTTAAATCGACAGAGATTGCTTTTTCAAGTTATCACCACAGCTTATAAGTTAATATCAACCAACATGTGTGCATCAATGTTTATTTTGTTGATCTTCATGCAAAAAAGTTTTGCCCACAAATATATGTCGACTCAAACATAAATAACAATTTATCCTCAAATTTCTACATGCACGGAAACTTTTCATTTGACAGAGATATGTAAAGGTCAATGTCATAGCTATTAACACTTTTTCACACTGAGATTTGACTTAAAGTCAATATGTTCAAGCTGTAGTTGCTCAGGTGCTTTATAAATATCAGCAGTAATTGGATAACAGAGCAATCTGAACTTAAGCTCAATTTCCTTGAAATCCTAAAATCTTCTTGTGATCTCCTCCTCCAAACTCTGCAGATGATCTCTTAGTAGAAACACTTCCATTTACTTTATTGTGAAAGATAAAGGACGAATGTTTGATCTCGCACGGGAAAGAAATCTAGGTTCAAAGTGGATTTTTTTTATGGTGGGATGCCCCACCATAAAAAAATTCTTTATGGATCGAATGTGGCCCACGGGCCACTAATTTTCTACTCCTGAATTAAACAAATAAATTTTTTAAGCAATGTTCTTAAATTCTCATTGACGCTAAATAAAAAATTAAGGAGTCTCATCCATAAAAAAATTACCTGAGTATGCTAAAAGCTTTGTAGAACTTTTTTTCTTTTATTACAGTATTTTATTCCTTTATAAGTAACGATTAACATTTGAGGATAAATTTCTACCCCTTTTTATTCCATAAAGTTATACCTAATATTTACGCATTTAGGGAAAATTCACAGAATATATCAAGAGATTATGATTAAGACAGGTAGGTCTTTCTGTATTACAAGAATTTTTAAAAGATTAGATTCTCTTTGAATAAAACTTTCAGAGCTTATAGCTCAGATAAGCAATGGAAATATATTTGACATTGAATATATAACATGCAAATACTAATCAAAATACTTATATGTTTTGTAGAATACTTTAAGTTTTTGTCAGTATTTTAATAGAAAATATACACATATACAATTAGGCTCTTCTAAATACTACAGTATTATTTTTTAACTTTTATAATGCATTTATTAGGCTGAATCAATTCAAAAGTTCACATTCTTTAAACTTTTCTTAAGCAAATGCATTTTAAATTCAGTTATTTTTTTCTTGAAATTTCATACTTTGTATTTTATACTTAAGATTAATACGTAGACATATATTTCAAAATATTTTTAGAAATAATAACAAAATAAATGTCTATGTAAAATATTTTTACTTTAAATAGATTTTTTAAGTATTTTTAATAAGTATTTTTTAATATCATTTATACAATGTGCTTGAAATCAGATGTGCTAATGTAACGGAAGAATTTGGATCCGGGTATATTTTTGACAAATTACTTTATAAATTTAATATACTTGATATGTATTTTAAATTTCATGAATCCAATGCATTTTTTTAGAATATTATTTTTTGAAAATATGATTCAAATCTCCAGATAAAATAATTTTACCAGGCATTAAATTTGAATATATGATATTTTTTTTCGTATTTAAGTAGATTTATATTCCTTTCGGCAACCACTTTTTACTTTTTGTAATGTGCGGTGTAATAACTATGTTGATGCTGATGTACGTCTGAGAATTTGCAGATAAATTTCAAAAATGTTGTTTCAAAATGTTCTGTATAATGATCAAGATATTAATCCTTTCAAAAACATTCAATAAAATACATTAGTATAGATTAGTTCAAAATACTCATGAAATTATATCATGTTTATAGGGAAACCCTACATTTTTTTCTACAAACATTTAGTTGCTAAATTTGAGGCTTATGTCAAGTATGAAAATAAAAAAATATAATTATATTTGAAAAAAAGTAATACAGAATTTTTTGTTTTGTTTCATCAGCGAAATTAATCTAGGAATATCTGCTAATTAATACTGTACATTAAGTTAAATTTTTAGAAAAATCACAAGAAAAAAGATATAATTCTTCTTTACTTTTTTTACTGAAGACTATGTGGCTTTAATTTTATTCTCGAATATTTTTTAAAAAATTTTAATATTAATTTTTTTACAATTTTGATCAAATTCTTGATGTTTTGTACTTGTATAGTCCTTCTTCATATTAAATTTCTGTCTTAGTTTGAAGTGCATAGCTCTTTTATGCCTCTTTAATTAGAAGAATTCATATGATTTTCAATTTAGTATAATAATGAAAAAGTATTTAAAGGAGAACGTTTTTAAGGAACTGAGAAGAATAAGATAAATGTATATGCTGCACGACATTTGCGAGGAGATCACAATTTATGAGAATTAATCGATCCTTAGTTCCTCTTCGCTACATTTTGTTCCACCTAAAATCCTTTAGAATATCATTAGCATTATTGCCAATGTGGAAATAGAACGGGAATAAAAAAAAGTAGATTCACGCAAAGTTAAACCCACCGGGAAAGTCTTGGAATTATTAGTCTTATCAAAGTTCTTGTTTTGACCGTAATAATTTTACTCAAAAAGGTGATTATACAAATTAGAACATTTTAATCAAATAACTATCAACACATAATATCTTGCACTGACACACAAACTAAATATTACTATTATATGCTAACTAAAATCATCTTTTTTTATTGTAGTAACTATCAACTGAGAATTCCAAACATTTTTCTTTTTAACTTGTGTTCTGATTATAAATGTTTTGTTCGCATTGAAAATTAAAAAAAAAAACATTATTCACCAAATGAATAGAGTATCAATGCGTGCATCGTGGATACTAAATTGTACAGGCACTTTAAATGTTTATGTATAGTTTTGCTAAAAAAATTAATCATACACATATGTGAAAATGCGGAATATTTTTTTTGAAACATTTTTGATTGCTTACCTTTAAATCTGTATAGATTCATTAAATAATTTCTAAATAAATTAACTTGATACCATATCACAAAATTTTTAACTTTCATTACATATTTTCGAAAATTCAAAATAAAAAATTGTTATTTTATTTCATATACAAACACTTAAACAATTAATACAGTAGAGAGAGTCTTAAAAGAGAGTTTAAATAACAATTACGAAAAAATCTTCCCTCCATTTTTCAATTCTCTTATTCTGTAAAGAAATTCCAATTTTTTTTCTCTATTTATTTCTACTTTTAATCATCAAATATATGCATAGATCCTATTTTTGTTCCAATTTCCACAGAGCTGCTTTGTTACAGAGATATTTAAAATATGCCTTTTGCTTAAAACTTTCTCAGTAAGAAAAAATAGAATGATTTTTCCGAAAAAATAATGTTTCCGAATACAAATCAAAATAAACTTAAGTTCAGTTTATTATTGTTGTTTTGTTGTACAGGCAAATCAAATTTCCTTAATTAGATTCCTTTCTATTTCTAATTTTTTCATACGACTCATTCAAAACTTAGAGAATTAAACCAATAACTCAAATCTGTATTATTCCTATTTTCCTTTTTAATTTTATTTTTACTAAAAAGGCCGCAACCAACAGTTTTTGAGTATGCTAGATGTTCTATATCGTATTTCAGACTGATAAATGTTTATAACCAAACTTTATTTTTATTCTTATTTTACGAAAAATCTTAGTTTTATACAATGAACATTTTTTATATAATTTCTAGTTAGGAAATGAAACAAAAGGAACATTTATTCTTATATTAGCGAGCGTAGTTTAAATCACAAATGTCTGGATATGAATAATTGTAGAAACCAAGTGGTAATGCTTACGAACTCGTGTCCGATTTGTCATGATATTAAGCCCTAGTGCCACTGAAGATTCACCGTGTAGAGGAGCTAATTCTTGTTAAATCTCTCCAGGCTCAAAGTCCTCCCGTTGGGATGGTGGGGTAGTTTACAGAGGGGATGTGAGCACAGGTGTCCCCCTTGCCACTTGAACATATCTCAAAATTACGAGGTACCGCGGGATGTTTTATAGTGCGATTTGAATAAACACTCATTCATTCGCGAACCCGCATTCCTAAATGCTATGTATACTTAAAGAAATACTTAATAAACTACTTGGAGAGTTTGTCTTATATTGCTAATAATACTATTGATCATTTTATACCATTGTACTCTGTGACTTCCTTGAAAAACAAATATAAGACAGTTTAGAAATAAAACCATCATTAGTAATTCATGTCGAAAATAATTTTGACAATTTGGGTCCTGAGAAATCAGCTTTATTCTTATATATGGTATGTCACTTGGAAAATATGAAATCCAAATTGATTCAAACTTTAAATTGCAACCCCGCAATGTAGATCCCACATGTCATTTTATGAATTCTGCTTATAAAAATTAAAATATTTTGAAACCAAATTTATGAACCAGAAATGAAAATTATAACTTTTACTCCTGAATGATCTAAAATTGCAACATGTCTTTTCCCAAAATAATTATTATAAATTTCTTATTCTCAAATGTCTACTAAATGAGTTGAATGAATCAATAATATTCATTTCTACGTGATGTGAAACAGTATAGTGTACTAGTTATTAAAACTATATTGCTGGTTAGTACCGGTTAAATATTTTCGGAATGAATGGATATTTAACTCTGAAAAAAATATTAGAAATAATTGACATGGATCAATGTAAGAAACAATGTATCTTCTCGATATCTGCAGTTGTATTCCAGATTATGTAACTTTAACTGATATATTATTAAATTATTGATAAAAAAAACAGTAAAATCTGACAGATTCATGAAGACGATTTTTACTGTCCCCAAGATGAAATCTTGATTAAAAATGATTCACCTTCTTGGCACGGTCTTCCATTCCCATAATTGGAGGTAAATAGTTCTAGAAATCTTTTTAAGAGTAAGAATGGGTTAAACTCTTAGCTTTTTGCATATGTAACTTTCGCATTTTGGTTTTGACATCAGTGTTGTGTGTCAGATTGTCTGTGTGTAACTACCATAAATAACAAACGAATTCAGGTAGAATACATACAGTTTATATAAAAATGTTAATGTGGAAATATGCATTCTCCTATTCCTTGTAATTCCTTCTCTCACTTTATCCTAGCACAGAGATTTATTTATGAATTTAAAAAAATCCTATAATTATGAATTTTTATTTAAACATTATATTTTAATTCAATACATTCACTTTTTTTAAAATTTGCACATTTACATATAATGTGTACAGAAAACGATACACAAAGTAATGTTAAGCTCAATTAAAATCCTAGAAAACATACAAGATATGAGAAGAAATTTTAAAACAATTAGGAGAAAGTAATATTATTTAATTGAATCAGACCACATAAACTAACCATCTACGTGTTAAGACATCATTATTAAGGTATCCCTAACTATCCCTAAATTGTGAATTTTGTTGAAAATTGACAAATTGTTTTATGATTTTTTTTATAGGCCAGCTTATTAGCTTTATAAAAATGACAAGTTTATTATTTTCCGTTCACTACAACAAAAACTTTTAGTAAGAGAAGAAGCCATTACTTTAAGCAAGATATGTCATAATTTAAAATGCGTTTTACTCGAAATGTGTTTTTTTAAATGCTCAAACGGGTTCAGCGATTGCTCAAAACGTTTTGAAAATAATTAACTAAAATTTTTTGTGTATGTTCTGCATAATAGTAGAAGTGCTTTAACCTGCAGATTTATCAATCTCACTGTTTTAATACAAAATTTACACTGATTTAATAATCACTGTTTTTTAAGCAATTTCATATAGCAACTAAGACAAAGTGCTCTGATTTTTGAAAAATTAAAATATCTTTCATACTGAATGTCACTTCAAAAATAAACAACATAGCAATACCTCAGAATTGAAAAATTGAAAATTTATGTATAAACTTTTGGTACAGAATGGGCTGCGTTTATGTTATTTTTGTCATTTTTACCCATCTTTTCCCATTTAAGTAATAATAATTCATTTTTCTCTTCTTAATTTTAGCATATGTTTCATAAAAGGTACTAAACAAATCTAAAAACCACAAAAAAATCCCCATATCTCTATTTTTTTTAAAAAAAAAACAGTTATCGCAAGTAGTCGGATACCTTAAGTTTTAATTTTGAATATGTCTTATTTTGCCAAAGTGTAAGGAATATTGTTTTCTTGAGCTCCAAATATGTCACATTTTGTGCCAACGAAACACAATTTGCTGGTAGCTTTACTATTCTACTTCCATTCTAAGAAAAGTAAGCTGGAAATCATCGATTTTTGTATGAGACCAATGCAGGCCATACTCCATGACTTTCCATTTGTGAGTTTAAACTGATCAAAAGTGATGATTTAGCCTAGGAATACAAATAATGTGAAAAATGGTCAGGAAAATTTGAAGATGCAGAATCGGAGGCATTATTGAATGAAGATATATAGCAAACGCAAAAAGACGTAAAATCTTCGGAGTTACTCAACAAGCAATTTTATTCCACTTTCAACCCATTGGAATGGTCCAAAAGCAAGGAAACGGGATGTCATACGAATAAAAACCGAGAGACCTGATGATGAAACCGAACATTTCCATTTATCTTTCGAATGTTGTCTGGTGCTAATGAGATATTTGATTGTGTTATTATAATCACAAATTGTTTCTTATGATTTGACAAAAAGCCACTTCTTCAGTGACAGAGGTCCATACTCGGTCTGATGCTCTCAGTTTTGCCTCCTTCCTTGAATTTCCGGAACCTTAAACGAATCATGGTGTCGTCAATTGAATCAGGCCTATAACCCTGATGTACGCTACGGCACTAATATTGCCTTCGTTGAAACCTAACAGGAATGCAACAAGTGCACGTAGTACAAATGTCTTAAATGCTATTTATCACTTACCATTTTACCCAAGCTTGGATATTTTATTCCTCCTTCAATGCTTCTATATCAGGAACATTGAGTATTTATGTATTCAATATTTCCTCGTCTTATTAACTACCCATTCAAATAATACTAACTTAATATACGACTTCGGGGTGTAAGCAATTGAAAAATTAATATATTCTTTGCACATGCCAGATAGGACCTATGCATTGGGAAGGCCAAATTTACTTTTGCGGTGAAGGATATTTGAGGACTATATATAGGACCATTTGAAGGATTTATATGACCATAACAGTCAAAACGATTTAGTATCTTAAGTTTCTTATTATAATGATGAAGTGCATGAGAAAAATTGAGGCTTTAAACATGTATTTTATGTATTATTAATCGGTATTTGAAACAGAATTCTTTTCGTATCCAAAGAGTTTTGAAACTTCAATACATGACATAATTCCTGGGTCATTTATTTTCTTCGAAGTGGTGATAAAATTACTTGATAAACTTTGGTTTTCGAATGTGATATTTTAGAAAAACAACTCGCAATATTATAATTAATGCAAAAATTAAGGAACGTGGAGTACAATAAAATGTGTATAATTTTGTGTGCACAAAGTTTCTTGCGAATATACTCAGAATATTATTTTCTTTCACTTAAAGAACAGCGGCAATTCTAAACACCACATTTTCGAAATCTATGTAAAATTTGAGTGTTTTGTGTGTTTGACTAAGACCTATTATCTGTGATGATTAACTATTAATTTAGTTATTAAATTCGAATGCAAAAAATATTTCTCCAGTAATATATTTATTTAATTTTTTATTTTTACTACGAAGTTTAAGCCTCGTAAAAGGAAGAAAATCTTATCATGAATTATTTCTGATTTCACTGGGTTTTTTTTCCTCATCTTGGAATCCTAGAACAAATAACTAAGGGATAGATGCTTGTTTTACTGAGAATATTTCCTGGAAATTTTCCATCTGGCTTCTAGAGATTCCACCCAAGAAATGAATTCTATTTATTTGGCTTGAGATGTTATTTAATGTTTAATTTAGAATGTTTGAGCTTATTCCACATTCTTTTTTTTCTCTTCTGCTCTTTTAAAGATTATGGAATTATACAGCCTCATAAGCAAGATCTCATATCTGGGAGAAAGGTAAACACTGAAAGAGAGAGAAAGGCAAAACAAAATAGAGAATATTTTTCTTATACTTTATTTCAGATATTTATATACGTTTCAAATAAGGAATTGAGTTCTAAATTAAAGTATGTAATATACTTTAAATTGTACAGACTATTTAGATAAGAATAAAAAGTATATACACTGAAATTGGGTAAAAAGTTTTTAAAAATTAAAAAAATTATGGATAATTTTAAGTATTTTGTTTTAAATTTAAAAAAGGAAAAAACTGTATTTTTGTATAAAATAAAGTCAATATAAATTATTTGTTCAAATACTTCATAATTAAGAGTATCTGTATTTTCCACCTGCATCACATATTTAGAAAAATGATTTATTGATATAAAAATGAATTTCACATTTATGCAAAGATAAATCATTTATAATTCCTCGATAAAAATAAACTAATACCTTTGTTTACTTTTGGTTTCGGAAAAATAACAACCTTGATAAGAAAATAATTTAAATTCTCTAAATTTTTGGAATGATTGCCATTCTATATTAGCATCGTACTTTGATACAACATAAGGGTTTCTGGAAATTTTGAAACATAATCAAGCGACTAGGTTTGACATCAGAGCTGGAACTTTACTTTCCAAATTTCCATGCAATGCCAAGTAAAGAATATGGGTATCGACCAATTTAACACCTTTATATGGAGAGTCTTCTGGGGTATCAACAATCGAACCCATGGCTCTACAGAAATAACACTAGCCACAATCTCGTGACCATGTGGGCGGGGCTGCGGGCGGCAAATTACAAAAATACACAGATTACCATGTGTACTTTTCTCCACCTTGAGAAAATGATTCTAGTTTTCATCTATCTGGCTTCAAATAAAATAATTTAAGTATTTATGTATTATAAAAAACAGCAAAACCACATATGCACATAGTTACATGAATAGAAATTGTGAGCGCGGCCTATTTGGTACCACTCCTTCAACGTCTTGCCTACCTAAGGGTGTGGGGGGAAACAAAGAAGAACCAGAAACTTTCATAATAACTATTATTTTATTACTATTCAAACACACTTAATCAATCGCAAGTGAAACTACAAAGGAGACCTAGGAGTGATATATAAAGAGAGCAATCTATTCCAAGTGAACAACTCAAAGTAAACACGTCTAAGTGAACAAGACTAAGTGAACACAGCTTAAGGGATCTAATTAACTAAATCTGATTCAATCTATCTTAGATCCTTAATCCACTAATTTAATATCTTAGCAACTCCTTCCTTAACTCGCGCTGTGTTTATGAAATACGCAATGAAATATTCACCTGCGAATCACCGCAACAGCTCGTCTGCTTCTTTTATCTTACATCTACAAAACCTAGACTTTATATAGTCAAACTACTTTAAATACCAAGGTTTCTTCTTGAGATACTGTGAATTAACGCGAATACAGGCTCCAAAGTTTCCCCAAGAGGATTAGTATTAGTGAGTGAATATTAACGTCGCACTGTTCATCTACACGAGGGCTTTTGGCGACGGTCCGCGTAATTTTGAACCATGGTCAAGTGACGTGGACGATACCTGAGCTGGCACCCCTCTCCTAACTACCACACCACACCAACGGGAGGGCGTTTGAGCTCTCAACAGATTTAACGTGCATCTCTCCCCTACACGGCGGGTCTTCAGTGGTACTGGGATCGAACTCATGACACGCTAGCCATGATCCGATGCCCAGACCAAGGATTAGTATTAACTGAACAGAACTGAAAATGGCCTACACGTTTTAACTGATTTCAAATATAATTAAAGTGTGAACTTAATAATGTAGGGTTGGATATGTATGCTGTCGCATCCCCCTCCCCCGTTACGTTGAGTGGAGCAATCCACATTGACGTCACATCCCGCTTATAGTGCCCGACAAGGCAATGCACGAAGAATGACTCAGACGGAAGCCCAAGCGACGCTTAAAACGAGACGTAGTTAGAAAGGGTTTCTCCTTTGGTGTTCAATACATCTAACTATTACATCTTTCTTTTTTTAATAAATCATTTTTATAATCTTAAGTTTGTGATCATTTCCCATAATAATAACAATAATAATGCAATTAAAAGAAAAATTTCTGTCAATGATTTTATAAATTTTTATAAAGCCAGAAAAGTCAAGATAAAAATAAAGTATATTTAGTTACATTTTCAAAATAACATTCATGAAATAATTTATATTTTAAAAATTATCTGTTCATTACTATAGCGTAAAATTTAGAGAACATTTAAAAATATAAAATTATTTGTTATACATTTTTGGCTCGACTTTCACATACTTGCGAGTTATTCGGATTATTTTTCTTTTTTTACGTTTACTTTTGATTATATGGAAATGAAATCTTTATCCTATTCCATTCGATTAAAAGGATTGAAAAACGGAAAGAGAAAAAGTTCACGCTTCAGTTAACCGATATTATCTGTGAGAAAAGGAAAATTCAATATCTTTATACCATTCCCTTTTTTCTATTTATTTGTATAGAAGCGGGCAAGAATTGTTTGGAAAGGTAATAAGATATCGTCTCTAGTTTTTCCCTTTCACCGACACGGAATAACTTCTTTGGAACATGAGGGTTTATTTTTGTTGTATAATAGCAGTCTTATTGTGTGCCTCCATTGTGAATCATAAATAAAACAACAAACAAAAATGTATATAAGAGCATTTTTTTGAAATATGGATATTTTATTTAAATATTCAATGTGTTTGCTTAACGAATCATGAAAAACTGAAAGTAGTAACACTTTTTTGAGTAGTAGCACTATATTTAACGATTTTCAAAAGTTGTATACACTAACATTGTTTTTAACTGCTCATAAACATTTGGTGTATTTTATATGATGCATTTTTTTTCCTTTTTTGAACTTGCGATTAGTAATATTTAAACATATGATATTTTTAAGAAAAAATGGAGATAAATATAGATTGAGGATAAGTATATTTAAACTGATATTATATAGATTGAGTTATGTATATGTTACATACATTATATAAATAAAGTAAGTCATATTGTTTTTTTATCTCTTCTTAGTCCTGATAGTGGTCTCAAATCCATTGAATATGACAGTGAACTTAAAACCACTTAAGATTACAATTTCGTGCGAAATAGAAGATAAATGAAATTTTTAAACCTGTTGCTGAGTCACCCTCATCTCAGACACACTTACTTTATTGTCACTATAAACAAAGAATTTTTCAAAAATTATGATAACATTAGCACTTATTCGTAAGTTCTTGAACATCCTTAACCGATTTTATAATGTACTAGCTTTCATGGCCCGGCGTTGCACGGGCTTACACCGAGGGTATAACTTAATCCCCATGTTAATTTCCTCCTTTTATTTTAACGCCAACACTTTTGTGGGGTTTCACGCGTACGATGTGAATGCATGTCCCGTGAGTGCGTGTCATGGTTTTGTTGCTTAACATTTTCCCTTCTCTTCGCAAATTCTCGATCCTAGTACCACTGAAGACCCGCCGTGTAGGGGAGAAATGCACATAAATTATGTCGAGAGCTCAAACGTCCTCCCGTTGGTGTGGTGTGGTAGTTATGAGAGGGGGTGCCGTCCGCGTCACTTGACCATGGTTCAAAATTACCGGACCGTCCCCAAAAGGCCTCGTGTTGCTGAACAGTGGGACGTTAATATTCACTCAACTTCACAAATTCAGCACTTCCAATATTATTTTCCGAAATTACTTTGATTTCTTTGTTTCTTTCCTGTCCGCTTAGCCCTGCGTTGCACGGGCTTTTACCGACTGAATAACTTCACCCTCATGGAAATTTCGTGTTTACCTCAGGCCGATAGCACTTGTGTGTGCGTGCGTGCGATGTGAGTGATTTCTTTAACAATCTCATAAAAACTCCCTTTTTCGAAATTTGTTCTTGCGTTGGTGTGGTGTGGTAATTATTAAAGGTGGGTGAAAGCTCATGTGTCGTCCTCGTCACTTGAGCATGGTTGAAAATTTCGAGGTCCGTCACCAAAAACCCTCGAATAGGCAAACAGTGCGAATTTAAAAATCACCCACTCACTCTCCAATTCTTTCGTTTTACCGAGTGAATAACTTCATCCCCATGGAAATTTCGTGTTTCCCTCAGGCCGATCGCACTTGTGTGTGTGTATGCGCGCAATGTGAGTGATTTCTTTAACTATGTCATAAAAACTCCCTTTTTCGAAATTTGTTCTTGTGTTGGTATGATGTGGTAATTCTAAAAGATGGGTGAAAGCTCAGGTGTCGTTCTCGTCACTTGAGAATGGTTGAAAATTTCGAGGTCCGTCACCAAAAATTTTCGAATAGGCAAACAGGGTGAATTTTAAAATCACCCACTCACTTTCCAATTCTTTAGTTGCAATTTTTTATTTCCCGGAAACGAAAATGTAGTCTTTTTAAAAATAGTTGTATGCTGAAAAAAAGACAGAAAGTATAAATTTTTAAAATTACAAAATTTCACTACTATTTTAATTCTTGGAGTAAAATTATGAGGATTTTTTTTAAATATTCGACTCGGGGGAAAAAAGTTTCATGCAATTACCTTTATAAAAGAAGAAATTATTAAATGATTGATTTAAGTATTTTGAGTGTTTTATTAAAATTTGTTCAAAAAAGTTTTTGGCTTTTTTTTAAAATCACTGATTCTAAAAGTTTTAAATTGAAAATTTCGAAGTCCGTCGCCAAAAAACTCTGGAGTAGGTGTACAGTGCGAATTTTTAAAAATCCCTCACTCACATTTCAATAACGGAAAAAATATTGCAACAGCAAGTTTGACCTTGGCCGCTGAGCGTTAAACAGAGGGGGGGGGGATAATAATGATTCTCGCGCATGCGCAAAGCCTTTAGAATGTCTTTAAAGTTTTCATTATTTTTGAGGGCTCAATTTTTAATTGAAAATTCCAAGTTTTCACATATTGATTGGAAACAACAATAATTTTTGAAGAAAAAAGGTTACAAAAATAATGCTTATATTATTTCTCGCAAAAACTTTATTTTACGAAAATCACAAAAAAAATCTTTAAAATTCGTAATTTTTAAGCGAAATCGACACACGGGAAAAAATTTCATGCATTTTTTTTTTCAATGAAGAAATTATTAAATGATTGATTTAAGTATTTTGAGTGTTTTATTACAATTCGTTCAAAAAAGTTTTCGGCTTTTTATTTTTTAAATCACTGATTCTGAAAGTTTTAAAAATAATTTTTATATAAACGCAACGATATTGATTCATATGAGAAAAAATCATAAAATATGCAAAACAGCATTGTTTTGTTAAAAAAAAAAGTTGTTTTTTTTCTATAAAATTCTTTAAAGAAAGATAGTTTTTTCTCGGAAACGAAACTGTAGCATTTTTAAAAATAGTTGTATGCTGAAAAAAGAACAGAAAGTATAAATTTTTCAAATTACAAAATTTCACTACTATTTTAATTCTTGAAGTAAAATTGTGAGAATTTTTTGAAATATTCGACACGGGGGAAAAAAGTTTCATGCAATTACGCATTATTTTAAAGTAAACTATAAGTTTTATGAAAGAGAACAAAAATTTTGATACTGATAAATATTTTAAATGAATATCAGAAATGCATTGAATGCATTTTAATTTTTAAAAAATTTCACTGAAAAAAACATTCAAAAAGAAAATAATACTATTTGATAAAAACATTTAATTTTTTTAATTTTAATTTTATAGTTTTTCATTCCACTCTGTGTTAAAATTATTTAAACACGTATCTGCGAAAAAAAGTATATTATACAAAACTAACTTATTAATTATTTTTAATAAAATTGATTAAAAATGCTCATTTAGCAATTAATTGTGACATACCATTTGCTTACATAATGGCAGCACTGAAAATGAAGTAAATTTCAGATCAGTGGGGATGCAGCAAGTGAATTCAATCATTGAAGAAGAGAGAATTAAAATATATTTCAGAATATTTCCTTTTTGTTTGTAATGATGTGTGGCGACGCAATGTCCAGTAGGAGAAAAAATTTAAGACAAGTATAAAAAAAGGCGACCGGCGGGTTTCTGCGAGGCGGACATCCTCCTTCGCATTGACCGCGCACGGAAGTGCTGCAGTTATAGTCTTGAGTGTAGCGGGAGCTCTGAGCACTCCGCCACGAGACAATTAACCAATGTTTGGCTAAATGTAAAATCGCGTATTTTAAATTATTTTAAAAAATCATTACCTTTATTTTAAGGGCGTAATTTTTACGTTAATGCTCTCAAACATCACCAACTATTTGCAAAAATAACGTACTTTGAAATAAAAAATGTACAAATTACTACTTTTTAATTTATTTCTCAGAAAAAAACATAAGTTTACGAAAATCACAAAATGTTTTTTAAAATCCGTAATTTTGAAGCAATTTTTTCAATCTTCGTATATGTTACGGATAATATTACTGTACACACGGAAAAAAGGTTTTGTGAGCTTATCTTCATAAATGACGAAGTTATTTCAATGTGAAGTAAAAATTAAGACTACTTTTTAAAAATTCTTTAAAAAAAAAGTTTTGGAAATTTTATTTTTTAAATGAATGGATCTAAAAGAGAAAGGCTTGAAGTTAATTAGTGTAGAATATCGATTTAATAACACGAAAAGTAATTCATACCCAACGATTTAGAAATAATTTTCATAAAAACGCATCTGTTTTAACACTATTTTAAAAAATTCGAAAAAAATGAAAATATCATTATTTCACAAAAAAATTATACCGTGTCGTGGCGAAATAAATGATCTTTCCGATTCTGTAATTATTTTTTGTCTCATTTCGACACCGAAAATTAGATGACAATTTTAATATGGTGGAAAACGTAAGATTACCGCTCGGCCGAAACGGAAGGAAGTTCCGCCAAGTAAACAACCGGCAGGAGTAAAACAATTAGGCGTTTTAAGGTTTTTAATTAATATCTTTTTAACTAATTACAATATCGGAATATAAATAGGCAATACGGCTTCCCCGGAAAATTCCCGATCTTTTGGTACCTTCCGCGACTTTCTGCATGGTGCTGTTCGTGAGAAGATAGACGCACATAGATAGATAGATAGATAGATAGATAGTTTACCT
>BMAO01001543.1:0-13890 GCA_019973975.1 Trichonephila clavata | reverse complement strand
CTATTCATTCCAGAGGAAAGCGTTACTGCTGTGAAGTTTGCAAGAAGGCATTTTCTTCAATAGTTCTTTGAAAACACATTTACGTATTCATACCAATGAAAGCCTTTTACTTGTGAAATTTGCAAGAAGACATTTTCTCAAAAAAAAGTAATTTAACAAAACATTTACGTATTTCATACCAATGAAACCCCTTACATTTGTGAAGTATGCAAGAAAGCATTTCCTGAAAGAAGTAAATTAAAAGATCATTATTTACGTATACATTCCAATGAAAAGCCATATGTTTGTGAATTTTGCATGATGGCATTTGCGGAAAGCTATATGTTGAAAAGGCATTTGCATACTCATTCGAACGAAAAACCATTTGTTTGTGAAATTTGCAAGAAGCATTTTCTGTAACTATTATTTAAAAGTACATATGCGTATTCATACCAAGAGAAAAGCCTTATGTTTGTGAAATTTGCAAGAAAGTCATTTTGTGTTATTGGTGCTTTAAAAAGGCATTTGCGTATTTCATACGAATGAAAAGCCCTATGTTTGTGACATTTGCAACAAAGCATTTTCTGAGGGATGTCATTTAAAAACTCATTTTTATATTCATACCAAGGAAAAGCCTTATGTTTGTGAAATTGCTAGAAGGCATTTTGTGTTATTGGTGGCTTAAAAAAGCATTTGCTTATTCATACGAATGAAAAGCCCTATGTTTGTAACATTTGCAACAAATCATTTTCTGAAACATGTCATTTAGGAAACTCATTTTCATATTCATACCAAGGAAAAGCCTTATATTTGTGAAATTTGCAACGAAGCATTTTCTGAAAGGGTCATTTAAAAAGTCATTTGCGTATTCATACCAATAAAAGCCACATGTTTGTGAAATTTGGAAAAAGGCTTTATCTAGAGGATGTAGGTTAAAAAGCATTTGCGTATTCATACTAGAGAAAAGCCTTGAAATTGTGAAAGTATTTTCTGAAAGAGGAAAATGAAAAAAATCATTTACGTATTCATACGAATTAAAAACTAACCTTTGTTTTGTTAAATTTGCTTAAAGGCATTTTCTGTAATTTTTTTTTAAATGCTTATTCATGCATTTGATTTGTTATATTTTTGTATTTTATAACAGCAGTTCTTCAAAAGGACATTTTTGTATTCATACTCAAGGAAAGTCTTCGGAAATACAATAGTGTAGAACTATCTCAAATTAGTCTGTAGCAGCACATTTAGTTATTCCTCTACAATGATAGCCACAATAGTATTAAATGTTGGTTTGGATATTTTCATGCATATATCACTTTAATGATTTTATGAACAATATTAAGAAATTACTGCCTATATTCAGTTTATAAAGAATGTAGTTACTGTCGACTCATGATAATTCAAAGTTGAAGGGACCAATGAAAAACTGCAAATCATCAAGAGTTCATACTATTAAGTGGGTAGGAAAAAACTTCTCTCTCTCTCTCTCTCTCTCCAAAATACATGAAGAAGAACACATTTAAAAATCTGTTTTTTGTTTTGTTTATGGCATTTAATCTAATTTTGTCAATAGATTTTCTAGAATAAATGAGTTTTGAAAAAACATCCGTATCAACAGGATTTTAAAGGGAAAAGTTGCATAGTTTGTTTACAAATATTTTAGGTTGTCAGAGTTATCAGAGTCAACTCTAATGGTCATCAAAGAGTCTACATTACAGGGGAGACATGCAGAGACAATACCATACAAAACATATAAGCTCCAACCTGTTTGCTACAGGACTCTACATGATAGTGAGTATTTGAATTGTCGAGAGTTTTATTAGATCACTTCAAATTATCAATTGTTGTATTCTGGCCAGCCACAGATTTTACTTTGAAATATTGAGTGTACCAAAACATATTGTCTTAGTTCGAAATATCAAGAGTTTTTTCTAGGGGCTGAGGCATATACTTCGAATTTGCAAGAGATTCGTATTATCGATGGTTTGAATTATTGAGAGTCAACTGTATGAAGAAAAGATTAGCTAATTTTTAAATATTATGGAACTTTAACTAGTTATTCTCTGAATTTTTATTTAATTATGATGAGATGGTAATCTATACAAATAAGTAAAATTGAAGTGTCTGTTTGTAATTTCAAATTAGCAGCTTTTTATTATGCACTAAAAGTATATACGGTACTCATACAAAAACCAATTTTTAAAATTTTTGTTGCTGTTTTGTCTGTCTGTTTGTTCGGCTAATCTCGGAACGGCTGGTGCGATTTAAAAAATTCTTTCACTAATGGAAAGCTACATTAACAGGGAGTAACATAGGCTATTTTTTATTCCCGTATTCTTACGGGAACGGAAACTATACGGTGACATGAACTGAATGCCAAGATGAACGCCAAGCTGAGCTAATGAAGTCGTTGTTTTGGTTACTGGCGACCGATGCTCTTCATGAGACATAACAGTGTTACGCGCACATCATAATTCGCTGACACGTGCCATAATTTTTTTTATGATAGTTATCTCACTGTTCAGTTAAGTAGAGCATCGGCTGTTTCGGATGCACTTTTAAAAATAATAAATCAAGGCTTCATAAGCAAAAAGCAATGCAAGAAACAAAAATTGATAAGTTTTTAATCCTTTCTCTTTTTTTTTATTTACATTTTTAGTCACATTTAAACAATAGTTATTATTTGCTTAATATTTATATTGTAATCGAAGAATAATAATTTTCAAGGTATCTTTCATTTTTCTACCTCTCTGTTTTTCTTAATTCAAATTGTTCTTAATTGTGAGTTTTTTTCATTCGTTATATTTAAGCTGTTTTAAACTTTAACAGCTGAACTTTAAGTATAATAATTAGAAATCAATGTTAAACATTGTTAGGTTTTTATTCATGAATATATTTCAGATTTTGATAAATTACTCTTAGGTTATTTTATTTAGTTAACTGCGTAGATAGTTGTTTCTAAAATAATTCAAATTGTTCTTAATTTCTTAATTGTGAGTTTTTTTAATTCGTTATATTTAAGCTGTTTTAAACTTTAACAGCTGAACTTTAAGTATAATAATTAGAAATCGATGTTAAACATTGTTAGGTTTTTATTCATGAAAATATTTCAGATTCTGATAAAAACATAGCATTTATGATGATGTTCACAATCTCAATATAAAAGAAGATTCGTGGTTGTGTGAAAGATCCATTTTAGCACCTATAAACGACCAGGTTACTGCGCTTAATCAGCGCATGTTAAATAAGCTTCTTGGTGAATCACAAACATACCTTTCCATCAATACAGTGATGAAACGGTTAGTTATCCAACAGAATTTTTAAACAGTATAATTGTGCCTGGTCTACCTCCTCACAAGCTAGAACTTAAGATTGGCGTTCCATCATACTACTCCGTAATTTAAACCCACCAAAACTTTGCAATGGTACTAGGTTGCGAGTAGTGTCATTGCAAAGAAACGTTATAGAAGGTCGTATAATATCCGGATGCGGAAAAGGTAATATAGTACTTATACCACGAATTCCCATAATACCATCGAATTTCCCGTTTGAATTCAAAAGACTACAATTCCCTGTAAGTGTCAGCTTTGCTATGACAATTAACAAGTCACAAGGGCAAACGTTAAGCAAAGTTGACATAGATTTAACTAAGAGTTGCTTTTCACATGGCCAACTATACGTGGCATGTTCACGTGCGAGGAATGCCACTGGCGTTTTTGTTTTAGCTCAAGAAAATCGTACACCAAATATTGTATATAAAGAGATTTTTCAATAAATTTAATACTGTATATAGAGAGGATGTTCAAAAAATTTATACGAAAAAAACCACACAAAAATTAACAAAAAACAAAGAAAATAAAAAAAATAAAACAATAAACCCCAAAAAGCAGAAAGAACACAAAAATATAAAAACAAAACATTGATTCACAAAGTAAAAAAATGACATTAAACTCTCTCTCTCTCTATATATATAGCGTGTATGTATTTCTTAACGTGGAATACAGAATTATTAAGTTTTCGTAAGATCTGTGAATTGAACAAAACACTTTTTTGTAAATTTCTACGTGAACGAAGTCGCGGGTAACAGCTAGTTTAAACTAAATCTAATAAGGTATTTTGTATTTCAAGCCGGGGGCTGATAAAGAAAAGTTTTAAAAAATTACCATTTTTAGAAATTTTGTATGATATATCTAACAGAAATCTGTATTCAATAATATTTCCTATTGTAAATTTTCTCAATATGCTCAATTTTAGAATGTTCTGTTTTTCTTGCGTTTTGATTCATAACATAATTCCGGATTAAGAATTTTTAGTGGGAAACATACTATTTAATATTAATGAAAATAAATAATTTAAATTCTGAATACATTTTCAACTGGAAATAAAGGATTATATTTTAACAAATTAATGAATTTTGATTGTAGAATTATTAATAAACTGCAAAATTTGCAAAAAGGCATTTTCTCAGAGGTGTTTCAACGATCTACGTACTCATAATAATGGAAAGCCTTTCATGTGTGAAATTTTCGAAAAAAGGTTTTGTAGAAGTAACACTTAAAAGCTATATGTCTGTGAAATTTGTTATAAAGCATTTGTTCAAAGTCTTAGCTTAAATCGGCCTTTGTGTATTCATACCAAAAAAAGGAAAATGTTTAAAAAGAAATTTTCTCTAGATCTAGTTTAAAAGTACGCTTATGTGTTCATAGAAAAAAAACTTCTTTATGAAATTAACCAGAATGTGTTTTCCATTAGAGGTGCTTTAAAAAGGCATTTTCATGCTTTACTTTGTAAAAGAGTTATACTTGCGATCTATTGAAGGGGGGGGGGGATAGAAGAAAGAAATAGCACCCTATCTTAGATTTGTCTGTAGGGTCATTTAATTATATATATTCCCCTGAAAAATAAGAACCACATTGGTAATATTTGAATGTGGCTTTTGCTAATATGATGTTCAATAATCATCAAACAAAATTAAATATTATTGTGTGTATTAATTTTACAAAAAATACAAACATTAAAGAATATTTCATCAAGGAAAAATTCATTTTTAGAAACTTCAAATGATAAGTGTTACAGAAATTTGAGTTAATATAATGTGAAATGTTTCATCATATGCTTATTATATATATAATTATCTTCCATTCTGTTTTTTCCCCCCTTCATATCATAATTCAAAATTTAGAGACTTCTCTGAAAAATATGTTATTAAATGGTTACTGAAAAAAAAAATGCATATAAAACTTTGGATACATTTTAAATGGAAATAAGAAGGTAAATGATATTTTAATAAATTAATATAATTTTCATTACTTAGTTCTTTATAAATATTTAGTAATCACAAAGCTTTATAAGTTTTTTCAACTAAAATTACTTATTTAATACTGTATAAAATATTTGCATTGAAAAAGACAATTTTATTTTGCATATGAGTATCATATAAATAACAATAGAAAAAATAGTTTTAATTTATATATGAAGTTAATTTAAAATGCATTATTGATTAAAATTGGTTTTCATGAATTCATAATCCACACTAATTTTTACTGTAAATATAAGCATGTAGAAAAATTATTTTCTTACTCAGATTTGGTTGGCTTAAAGAGAGGCATATTCATGATGCAATTTAATGTATTTTGTATTTTCTCTTGAATAAAAAGGCAGTTTATTTCTATATATAATAAGTCTCATATATTTTGTGTACTAAAGTGCTGACTGGATTTTATATGGATTAGTGAAAGGAATATATTTCTAGAATATTTCTAAATATAAAAATCAAACTATCATTTCAAATATTTGTCATCTAATTATCTTAATTTAAATGTTTATACCATAGATACTTTTTTCTATTTGAAAAGTAACTAGTGACTGGGCCGAGTTCTGCATTATGGGCTAAATTCACGTAAGGTCACATGATAAATACAATCGCATGTTCTCCATTAATTCGAAACAAACTGACATTAGACTTGTACTTGTTCCACTTCTTACATTTTAGATACAATCAAATAAGTAAATTTAGTTTAAGGATGTTCGAGTGTTAAAATTCTCCTAAAAGTTTTTGAAGTTTTTTTTCTCAATAAAATCTTGTACTACACAAATGTATATTTACGTGCATTTTGTTTACTTATGTGCTTTATATTATTGTTGACAAATGTGTTCTTTTTTTAAAAAAATTTCTGCAAAAAGCAAACATTGGCAACAGCGAAGTGCTTGAACTTATTATCTGCAAACACGTGTTTATGGTGTGTCTATGACATCACATGAATTTTTGAACTGTTTGGCTGGAAGCTTGTAGCTGTCATCAACATCTGACATTACATGAATTTAGAGCATTCCATATCGATACCTTTAAAAAAAATGAGTATTTTAACCATGATTACTTATATTAGAGAAGAAGAATTAATCTGCTTCTTAAAATGTGTGTATGAACATTTTTTTATTCATTTATTTATGTCATAAAAGTAAATGCTGCATATATATAAATGTCAATGAAAAATTATTGTTGAAGAATAGTTGTATACCTACAAAATGAAAGTTTTTTAAGATGAAACAAAAAGAAAATTGCAGTCCAAAGAGGATGACCTTCAAAACAAAACATTTGAGATGAAATAAAAATTTAAAATTATTATTTGTTTATATTGAAGCCTTGCTGTTTTAATATTGTAAAATTATTTGGTTTTTAATTTATTCTATTATTTTCTAACATCAGTTCTTACTATACGATCTCTTTCTTCACTTCTTATTCTTCTGATATTTTTTTCTTAGATCAGTTTTCACTTATAAAAAGATAATTTACAATTTTATTTTACTTTGACTAATCTAATTATGGTAGTAAAATTTATGATAGCTCAGGGTAAGATAATTAAGGGATAGAACATTAAAGTATTGCATAGGCATTAATCTAATTTTCAAATCGTACTGTACCCTGTTGTATGAGAAATTTTGTATATCTTTTTAAACATATAATAATATAGGGTGTCCAAAAATATGGCTACACTTTCAAAAATTAATTAATACAGATTTTCACTTGCGTTCTTTAATGTTGCATGAAGAAAAGATTCTGTTTAATGAAATGGAAACTAGATGGTACAACTTTTACATTTTTCAACAATTTCCTTTTAAACTGCAAGAAAAGTGCAAGTTATAGCATGGCAATCTGCTACATGTGAGCAGGCCATGATAGCATAGGGGTCAAGGTAACAAACTCATGACTGGCGCTTCTGACTTGTGGGTTCAACTCCTGATGGCTCTAAACACCTTCCCTGTGTAGAAGCCGTGGTATATTCCACGTTTTAATGCTCTAAGTTCTCATGTTGAAGTGTTGTGGAAGATAAGATTGTGGAGTACCATCAAGATGTCGTCCTCTACTCTTGGCTTTGTTTCAAAATTAAGAAGTCCTTCTCCAATGACCCTGCTTAGTTTCAAAGTTCAATGTTGATTATCACTCATTTCTTAATCAATATCATGTACACTGCCGTTTTGGTAGAGTATTTTTTGTTATTCCTTTCCAAATACTTTTAATTGAATTAATAGAATATATTGAACGGTTACATGTTTAAGAACCCATGGATTGAAAAGAAATTTACAGGAGTCAACATCCAGAGACATCTTAAGGCATGGACCAACTGGCCCAGGCCCTCGGCCAAAATGGGGGCCTCATTTCGTTCGTGGCTAAACCTTAATAAGATCATTATTTGAATAATTTCAATTGTCAAATGTTTTTTCCCGGTTGTATTATCTGAAAACCTGGAAATTTCTGACGATATGTCTACTTGCTACATGTCATAATCGTCATCCATGTACAGGCCTAGGCCTACTACCATACACCATCATTACTCATTCAATCAAAGAGCAGCAGTCGGTCGAGCTGGTTTGTGCAATTCTAAGTCATGCACATTTATTTGTTTTGGGGTATTGTTTTTATGAGTATTTGACAACATATGTTATGTATTGTCTACTTTTATACTGTCATAGGTGGGACCTACATTTGTTTAGGGGCCCAGGGACAAGTTTTATGTTGAGGCTCAGGGCCTCAAGAAGTCTTAAGACGTCCCTGCCAACATCAATGGTAGTACATTATTGACGCTCTCTAAACAGAAATCGTCAATAATAAACCATATACGAGTATTTCTTTCAGTAGCTTCATTCGAATATTTGTGCATTGATAAAAAAAAAGGTGAAAGTATAATGATATAATCATTTAGCTTCACTTAGACGGGAAATTAAAATGATCATAGTGGACTGTATGTTGGTGTGGAGCAATAATCAGGAACAATATCTTAAATACTGCTAATTTAAAAAATGTATGTGTATTAGTGTGTGTGATCAGGAGTTTTTGGAGTCTCATTCTCTTTTTTTCAAGCAGTTGAGGAATGTGTTTAACACAAATGCGAAAGATTAAAAAAATGTTCTCAAAATATTTGCATTCCAACAAATAAACTTTTCTTGTGGTTTCTTTTCGTGTCAATTATTGAAATGGGAAAGAATTGGTGTAAATATAATAAAGTTGTATATTAGAGACATAATATCTTGAAAATTTGAAAATGAATATCAAAGAAATTAGTTTTTTTTATCCTACGCCAGAGCTAGGCATGACCGCCATCGGTCTATGTTGGGCAGCCCAATACAGTTCTGAAACACACATGTAAAAGGAGAATTTGTTAACAGCTACTACGTTGGTAAATCCAGGACAAGAGTCCAGGTGGTCTCCACACATATCTCCATTGGGCACGTTGGAGAATCTGCCAAACCTAATCTGAAAAGGTGCTTTGTAAGGTAGTCATGTCCAGTCTGGACTCTGAAGTTTGCGACACCCACAGGTCTTGGCAGATCGCAAGGAATGGGACTCTCCTTTAAGTAACCCCAACTCTTTGTATTTGCAGAGTTCTTAACAATTTCACGAAGACGGGTCTTGAATCTGAAAGTAACGATCCTCAACACTATGATAGCCAAGAGGAGAGTCAGGCCGAGAGAGAGCAGAGCCAGCTCCAGCTAAGGCATGTGCAAATTTGTTACCCTTCACTCCACAATGACTTGGTACCCACTGTAGGATTACATTGCGACCATTATTTATTAGAGAATTTATCATGTGCTGGCAATGAAGAACACGCCCATTTCTTGAAGGCAGAACTGATGAGACTGCCAAAATAGCAGCCTGTGAGTCTATAAAAATTGCAATATTTCGATCTTCTCTTTTACCAACCTCAGTCAGTACCATATGGACCACAGCCATTTCACCATCATAGTTGGTACAATTTGCACCAACTGCCCTGCTAAGGCTGAAGTACTTAATGTAAATCCCCACACAACCATTATAATTAGTCCCAGCAGCAGAACCATCCGTATACACGTGTAGCCAGTGTGTCTCGGGGAATCTTTCTCCAATAGTGGCCAAAGCAGCCATTCTCAATTCAGTATCGATGCAGGATCTTTTTTGACTGGCAGCACCAAATCCAAATTATAACAGGTTGGGCTCAAATGTCGAAGAAATTCTCCAGTCTCGAGCAGGGACTGTCTGTTAGAAGAAGGGATGTCAAAATCAGTAGACAGTTCTTTAGTCACATGTAAGAAGGTAGGTTGGGATTTTAAGCTACGATCTGTAGGGTTGTAGTTTCTCCAAAAGTCACCATGCCTCATCATTTTCTCGATTAACTTATGAGCACCCATTTTCCTCCGGAAGGTCAGAGGTTCGATATTTGCCTGTAATTGCATGGCCTGGATGGGTGTTGAAAATGCTCCACCTGTTATGATTCTAAGGGCATTATTTTGGACAGTTTTGTTCTGAACCATTTCAAAAGCAGTTACAAGAAGCTCACTGAGATATTGAACAGCAGGTCTGATATATGACTTATAGGTGGTATAAAGGAGATCTTGTGAAGTACCCCATTTCCCAGCAGTAAGTCTTTTAAGCAGCCCATTTCTTGCTTTGCCAATGGCCTGTACTCTGCTGGCTTGCTAGTTCCTACTCAGCCTTGGATCCAAAACAATTCCAAGGTATGTGGCCTCTTGGGTCCTCTGGAGCTGATAGTCTCCATAGAGAAGCTGAATCGCTTTAGGTTTAGTGCTCAGGGTAAAGACCTGTAAGACCGTCTTGCTTGTATTTAGAGTCATTTCATTATTATTTGATCAAGTCAAAAGAGCATCAAGAGCAGTGTTCAGTGACTCCTGGATAGTATGGATATCTTCATCAGCCGACTATAATACAAGGTCGTCAGCAAAAAGAAGGGCTTGAACTTTAGGATTTGAATTCATAATACAATAGACTATGTCACTGAAAATAATGTTAAACAGAACAGTACTCAGAACCGAGCCCTGTCTAATTTGTCTAAAGGCAGATGTTGCTGATCCTTATCTAGTTCTGATGAAACACTGGTTCAGAAAAGATTTAATCCAGCTAAACATATTTCCACAAATACCAATATCGATTAACTTCCTGAGAAGTCCCTTTCTACAAACTATCGAAGGCTGTCTGAAAGTCAACCAACACTGCATCGATACTCTTTTTAAGATGGAAGCCATCCTTTATCTCTTGAGTGAGTCTAGCAACCTGTTCTGTTGTGTTCCTGTTTAGTCTAAAACCAGCCTGTCTATCAGAGATATAATGGAATTTCTCAAGATAGTAATTGTGTCTTCTTACAATCAGGCGCTCAGTCAATTTACACATCACACAAGTGAGTATTATTGGTCGAAAGCCAGCAAGGTCTGCCTAATTTTTGCCAACTTTAAGAATAGGTATTTCTCCCTTACTCCACGTGCTGGGTATACCAGAAGTCCAGGTGAGTTAATCAGTTTAAGTAGGACTCCCATTGCCTCGTTACCGAGATGAGCAAGAAATTCAGGCAAGATACCATCCGGTCCCGCGCTTTTTCTCTGTGGATATTGCTTAATGCCACATTCAAGTTCCCAATGTGAGAAAGGCGAGTTAAAAATGTCCACCAATTCTTGGTTAAGACAGACCGGTAGGCATCCAAGGAGATCCTTTGAGATCTTAATGTGGGGTCGATAGTTACTAACGTTTGCGTAGTGTTTATTAAAAGCCCCGGCTATCTCTCTCTCAGATGTAAGAAACTTATCTGCATTCCTAATAGTCTCATTTATTTTCTCTTTTTGATTATTGAGCCTAGACAAGAAGTGGTGTGTCCTCAGGGCATCTCTACGAAAGTCCAAATTCTCTACAAAACAAAGGTAAGTTTGACGCTTGGTCTCTCTGATAGCTCTCCGTAAACAAGCCTGTTGCTTCCGAAGCTCAATACAATCTCTCATCATACCAGTAGATTCAGTCGTATTACGGGCTTTATCTCTATTTTCTTTAAGAGTCTGCAGTTCTTTATTCCAAAAAGGTGTAAACTTTTCCCTTTGCCCTCTTGGAATGCACGCAATGGCACAAGCCAAAATAATTTCAGTAAATTTGTCAACAGCTGTGTCGGCGTTATCAGTCTCATCAGTCATCACTCCTGGTATCTGGTCCAATTTGCTTTCTTTAGGTTCCAGCGAGGGAAACGTGGCTCTCTATATCTACCAAAACCTGAATTCAGCTCAGCCACAAGCAATTTATGTCCTGGTGCAGGTAGGAGCGTATGTGTGATTTGATTTAGTAAATTAGGATGGGCCAACACAAGATCCGGATGGGATGTTGCACCCCCAAAAGACGAAAAAGTAGGGCCACTATCCTTGTTCTCAATATATCCAATTGGAGCTAAGTCGATAAAATTCTCTACAATGCTTCCAACAGTATCAGTATTACTATATCCCCATCTCTGGGAGGGAGCATTAAAGTCTCCAAAAAGCAATGATCGTCGACTCCATCCATCAAGCAAGCTGTCCAAATTAGGTCGATTATTCGGTAGATTATACAGGAAAAAGACAAGGTAAAAATAGTTTTTGGAGTCTCAATTATCCACATCTTTGCAAAAAGTTAAGGAATATTTTTAATGCAAACGCGAAAGACTAAAAAAATGTTCTCAAAATATTTGTATTCCAACAAATAAACTATTCTTGGGGTTTCTTTTCGTGTCAGTTATTGAAATGGTAAAGAATTGGTGAAATTGCCATTGCTGTAAAGATAATAAAGCTGTATATTAAAATCATAATATCTTGAAAATTTGAAAATAAATATCAAAGAAATTGGTATCTTGTCATTCTCTAATACAATCTTTGTACGTTTAATTGAGAAATTCGTATATTTTGTAGAGAAAAATTTGTATTTCCTTTAAATTTCCAAAATGCAGTTCAAAGAATGTGATGTAGCCACTTAGGTAGTCTCTGTTCATTATTATACGACTCCTACAGTTCAGGAAAATAAGTCGTTATGCTAATTTCTTCCCTAGAGAACTACTGAGAAAAAAACTTGATATTATAGATAATTATATAAAAACAAATAATATGAAAAAAAATTTTAAATCAATTCCTTTTTTGGTAACAAAGAAAAATTTTAATTGCTTTTTATCAAATAATTACAATTAATATAAAAATGTATACACATATGACAGAAACATAATATTTAATAGCAATTATTTTTGATTAATTATTATTATCATTATTAATAATTTTTTTATTAAGTATCGTATTGTCATCCGAAACAATCCTGTATATCAAATTTCAGTTCAACTGAATGCAAAACGTGAGAAGAAAAAAATTCTTTTTAAGTTTTGACCCTCAAGTCGCTAAAAATGAAGCCAACGTGACTGTATCTGTAATTCTTTAAATAATTAGTTTCAGTCAATTACTTTTAATTAATTATAATTAAATTATCGTATTGTCATCCAAAACAATCGTGTATAGAAAATTTCAGCTGAAATAAGCGCTTCAAAATGTGACAAAAAAAAACCTTTTAAAAGTTTTGACACAAATCGCCAAAATGGTCGCTTATTCACCAAAAATGATGCCAGTGTGACTGTACCTGTAATTCTTTAAATAATTAGTTCTAATCAATTTATTTTTATTAATTATAATTAAATTACCGTATTGTCGTTCAAAATAATCGTGTATATAAAATTTCAGCTCAATTGAGCGCTTTAAAACGTATTTTAATAACGATTGAAAATTTGAACAAGATATTGTTACGTAGATCGGGGTTCGAGGATTTTATGCAAAATCAGTCGTAAATAACAAGGTAATTCTTTGACAGCGATGAGTATTGTTGAAAATCAATCCTTGAAATACAGGATGCAGCAGCAAAATTCACAGAATAAATAACAAAAGGATTTCACTCCTTCAACAGCACTCAGACACAATAAGCAGTGTCTAAAATACACGTATGTAAATGACTATTCACAAGCACAGCCGAGCTGATCAAGTTCAAGGCAAGTCTACTAATCGCTAATCAAAACAATGCTCACTACTCGCTGGTTGAAATCAGACTGACTCTTGCGGCGAGTATCACTCTATTTATAGCTGGGACCGAAAATTCCGGAAAGATGCGCTCGCGTCATAGATCGTGAAATTAGTGGATTTCTCTACTAGTTTCTAGAAGAATCCAGAGGGTCCCGAACTCGCCAACTCGGTCGCCAAAAATGATGCCAACTTGACTCTATCGCCAATATTTCTCCATGTTCCCATTGAATCGCCATTATAACGTAAGGGACGGCGTTGCTTGTGAATATTACAATTTTAACGTGAAATAAATATAGCATAGAGTAATATAAATGCATTATACGTCTAAATACAAATTATTTTGTACAAAATTCGTAACATTACCCCCCTTCTCAAAGACTGCACGTCCCGGGCAGTACAATCCCTGAGTAAGAGGCATCTATTTACAGACATTAACTACTCACGTAATAATCGAATATCAAGTAACAAATACTCCACAGCACACATACAAAGCAAATAAATTTAAAATACAAACATAAATGACAACACTAACATAAAATTAAGAAATTAGAAAAGAGTTAAATAAATCGCATTATTTATAAAATA
>BMAO01001542.1:0-34716 GCA_019973975.1 Trichonephila clavata | reverse complement strand
ACTATGTGTATCAAGCAAATTGAGCGATGATGAGCCTTCTCGTGAATCTACAGAGTGGTATCGCTGTTAAAACATTGGATCAAAAAATATAGGTTTATTTTATAAAATTGGCAATTGTATTATTATTACTTATTTATTTGGTTGGCATAAACGTTACATACATATTACTCGCAAAGAGCAGAAATTAAATACATATAAAAGTAAGAATTTTAAAAAATCGGTAGTAATTAACATTCTGAATTTGTCTTTGTTCTTTTTAAAAAAATAATTGTCATCGCGCATCCATAACGAAATTATGCACTGTTTCAGTCAGTTCTCACGGGGACGCATCAGTTCATCTTAAATTCTTCATACTTTTTATTTATTTGTTTTACTCCAGCCTGGCCTCAAAATATTCATGACACTTTGGAATTTGAGAATATATATGTATCATTTTTCTCAAAAATTACAATTTAAATAGCCAATAATCACTACTTTTTACGCATGACGAGTATACTCGTCATGACACAAAATCCCGCAGCTTCTCCATGACGAGTATACCCGACAATCACAGTTCACTGGTTAACCAATCAAATGAAAGCATATCTTCCACTTTATATTATTAAAAGTAAAACTCCAAAAATACTTCCCCAGATAAATATTTACGTATACAACGTTTCAAGTATATTAGGAGGTAAGAAATGCATATAAAAAGGAAAAGGGGGGGGGCATATCATTAATAATTATTATAACACCTACTCATGACGTATAATTTTTTATAGTTCTGCATCATTTTTAACTCTCTAGTCAAGAGGAGGGGACTGATGTAAGTTAAGAGAACATGGTATGATTAAAGCAAAAAATTTTAATTTAAGGATTTTCAAATTTTTTTTATTGCCTTCTATGTGTGTATACTACGTAAAACAGTTTTTGTGCTCAAAATTTCATAGAAAGCTAGGCATTTAGTTTTCTAAAAAAATATTTCAAATTTGTTAAGTAAATTTAAAATGCTACTCCTCCTAGAAAAATTTACGTACACGCATGAAATTTGATTTACAAGTACCTCAAACTATGCATAATAAAAGTTGGTATGGGTTTTGCGATAAATGATTGGTATTTGCACAGTACTTCTTTTTATGAATGCTTATTGGAAATTCCTTAAAAATGTACAAATTCTGAGTTCAATTATTTTTTTAATAAATAAGTATTGCTTTGATTCAAAACTGCATACCAACTTTTGTAACATGTACAATTAGCAATAGATAAAAAAAAATTCAAAGCATTAGGCATAATAGCAAAAAAAGGCCTTAGCATTTTAAATGAAAACAAACTAGTTATTTTATCTTTCCTAGATAAGTAAGTTTAAAGCTTTGATTTGCCATACGGATGTGAATAAAAACGAACGCAAAAGCTGTCATATATATAAAATTCTGTGTTTTTTTTAGTTTAGAGCTTTCAAATTTTTTCAGGTTATAGACAAGTATATAATAAATAATTTAAGCTATAAAAATTAAATTTGATATTTTGACCGATTTGTGTCAATTAAATCGTACTGTGTCATCGTACTGTGTATTAAGTCATCGAGACTAAAAGACCACTCATTCACTTGGTGCGGAAGTTTTGGAAATGGAGTGAGTGTTTATTAGGTTCGCACTTTGAAGGAACACGTGAATTATTGGTGACGGGCCTCGTAATTTTAAATCATATTTATTTGACCAGGGTGTCTTTTAAACTGATCTCTCCCCCATTTAACTTCCACAACATGCCAACCTAATGACTTTGAGCCTCAACAGATTTAGCGTGCCTCAGTCCTTCTACACCAGGGGTCACCAACCCGTGGCACGCATGCCACAATGTGGCACAGCGGAGTTTTGCACGTGAAGACTCATTTGATTTTTTTAAGTTTGAAAAATAATAATGAATGGCAATTTTTCTTTTAATTTTATCAAGATGTGGTTGTCTCAGCCAAAAAAACCCTTCAAAATTTATTTTACAATTAATTAATTGAATAACTATAGAAAGTTATTACGTAGAAAATTTTCCTTTGTTGTTATTAGCGCTGGTTTTGCGAAAGGAAACGCGAGATTTTAGAATTTTAGGTAAGGTTTCTTAAAGTATTTGAAAGAAAGCAATGAACTGCGCAATGAGTGCTTGCTACTGAAGAATGAAAATTGGCTGTTGTACTTCGCTTTTCTTACTGAAAATATAGTACATTTAAATTTAAGATTGCAAAGAAAAGATTGTATTTTTTCCCTACCACAGTTGGTTATATATCTTCTTTTTGGTTAACAAACTTCTGATTTCTTTATCTCCATTTTGGAGAAGAAATATTCACACCCATTTCAGATTATTGCACAAGAATCATCTATCTATTAAAAGTAATAATAATGTTTCAAGCTATGATAGATATAAAAATTTAATATCTATTTTTGCAAGATTACTTCAGTGTTAGGTTTGAGGATTTTTAAGATGATAAAAAAATGCTGATCTCTTCACAAATCCTTTTTTAAATTTCTCTGCAAGATGAACTAATTATTACCTAACTGAAATCCAAATCAAAATTATTGATCTACGGCACCCTACTGCACAGAAAAGCAAATGTATTAAATTTATTTAACTTCAAGTGATCGGAACTCTATTGAATTTTGGAAATTTGTATCAATAAACATTTTTTTAAAAAATTTATGTGATTTGGCTGTAAGTTGTTACATTGCAAGTTTGAATCAACATGTTTGTGAACAAATATTTTCTATTATGAACATAATTAAACCAAAATGCCGTTCAAAATTACCTAATTACGCATAACACAACCTAATATTGTTGACATTTCCAAGAGAGCTAATCCTAATTTAATGACTTGGTAAAAATACATATTCCAAAGCCCCACTAAGCAAGTACTGTCTGTTTAATAATTATTTAGAATTAACTGCTTAGAGTTAATCATTTTTTATATCTAACCTGATTCTGAAAACGGAAAAAATTAATTAACCATAAAACCTAAGTTTTTTTTCTTTCTTTTATTTATTATACTATTTTTAAATTTCCACTACTTAGAATTGCATAAAAAATATTCTATTTGCGTAAGAATTTCATAAAGGCCTATAAGTAAAAAAAAATTTTACCTTTTCATTTTTTTATTTGTTCGAAAATTTGAAAGTGACACGCATAACTTTTTTTTCATCAGACAGTGGCATTTTTAAAAAAGTTGGCCATCCCTGTTCCACATGGTGAGTCTTCAGTAGCACTATTGTTCGAACTCATGGCATTCTGGCCACGAGTTTGTGACTAGATACACTACTGTTTTGAAAGTGGAAGGGATTTGATCAGGCTGTCTTCATCCCTGACAGTAGTTCAAAATCCGTTAACAGCAGTCTTAGTGTAAAACTTGGAAATGCGACTCTAATAAATAATCAATCATCAGTTTTAAATATTTTTTTTCTTCGTCAAATTAATTTTGTACTGAAAATACTCTACTGGGGTAGTTAATTTTGTGTTTTAAATTATTCCCGTTTTAATAGACACAGTAATACGATTTCTTTTAAAGTATATGCATTTGTGAAAGAAATTTATTTATCAAGACACACAATGAGCAAATTTACTGGGCAGTTTTCCGAAAACAATTTAGAGCTTGCCTAAATATGTAAAGTTTGTATAATACTCCATTTACGCATGGATCAGTGCATGATTTTAAGAATTTTCGCGCAGAGAGCAAGCTGATAAAGCTCAAGGAAAATCTAATATTCATATTTGAGTTCAAAATCGATATATTATTTTATAACCCTATTATAGAATTTTTCGTCTTCGTTTATTCGAGATTATGCTGACATTTTAATTGGATCTGATTCCCTTAGCGAACGATTCAAGGCCATTTTGAATATATCTTATCTTGTAATCAATCAATGGAGACCTAAATTCACTTTGAAGAAGTCCTTTAGATAAAACGTTATTACATAATGTGTACCCTCCACATAATTCTCCTGAAACTCGAATTAAAAAAAAATTATATTTCCGGCCTCTGTATTGGGTATTTGATTGATTGATTGTAAGCTTACGTTGCACTTGGAAATAACACGAGAGTTGTTTGCAATGGTCCTCGTAATTTTAAACCATAAACAAGGGACGACGATACTTGTTCCCCTTTTGCCAAATTTCCACATTATGTCATTGTAAGAAATGTTTCAATAGAGTTAATGTCCTTTATTGATAGCTTTTCATTACAGTAATAGAAGGTTATTAGCGATGTGATTTATAGTTCTGAGCAGTGATCAAGTGAAGTGAAAGACTTCTAAGTTGACCTCTTACTTTCCAAACTTCCAACCTAAGGCAAAGTAAGGACGCTGAATATCCACAGATTTAATTTGTATCAACTTCACTACACTATTATCTAAAAGGGCATCAGGACTCGAACCCGCAACGTCGGCTGAGAGTTCACGACCGTGATTACTCTGTTACCATCGTCGTTGTGTTCAGCATTTCAAAATTCCCTGTAAGCGATTGAAAAGACAGGGACATATTAAAAATTTGGGCCCAGACCAGTGACGTAACGGAGAACATTAGGGCCCTCCTGCAAACTTGAGTTTTGGGCCCCAAGCCAAAATATATATTTAGTGTCATCCACGCTTTAGGCTCCCAAGATTCCCCTCGCAATGCGAGGTACGTTACGCGACTGGCCCAAAGAAATTTTAAGAGTTTTTGAGGCCCTGGGCCTTTATGCAAAGGTAAACCCTACCTGTGAGCTTTAAAAACAGACAGTACCGGTTGTTTCAAAAATAGTGCAACCAATTTCAGAGCATCATTAATTTTTATTGAATTAAGTTAATTACATGAGAAATTTTCAATGTATTTTCCTTTAGCATAGTACTTTTGACGTAAATGCTAAGGCCAAGGCAAAAGAGCTTTTTCGACCATTATTGAAGAGTATTTTCCAACTTACACTTTCATTGCTTTTTGAAGCCCCTGTAGTGTTCTTACTTTTCGTCTATATAGTTGTTTTTTAAGTATCCCCATAAAAAAAGAATAGTAAGGAGCAGTCAGGGGATGGTGGTAGCCATCTCAGGAGGACGAAAATTTTTGTTCTTATCTTTCAGCCATTTTATGGTTAATTTTGCAATATTGCAGAATATTGGTAAAAAATAAAGTTTTCTTGATGATAAAGACGTTTACATTCTTTGATTTAAAGTGCTTTAAAACTTTATTCTGATTGTTTTTAGCATCAATTTTAGCCTTTGGTTCTACAAAAAATGGTTTTGTTAAGTCCTGAGAGTACATTCCCATCCATGCCATAACATCTGATTGCCAACTTTCCTTTTGCAAAATAGTGGCGTCTTTGCGATGCTTTTCGCGTAAAATATATTGTATCTTCGTTTTGCCAGTTGTGAATGACAGACAAATCAGTGCTTTATCTGAAGTTATCCATGTATTGTATCGACCTTTGTGTAACATTAAATACAGAGGCCAAGAACGTGCTCTTTTTTCTACTCCTTTCCAGACATTTGATGGCAAACTGATTTATTCACTCTTTTATAGGCAATTTTCGTAAAGAAAATTAGTTAATTTAGTTTCTTTGTTAAAGTTTTTTGATGCAGAGGATTTTCTACAGCGATAAGTCTTATCGGCTTCATTTTTTCTTTTTCACCAAAGACTTTATTTGTCTACATTTTTTTTCCTGGAGTTTTTGATTGCAGCCACATTTGATTTCTTTTCGAAGTTTTCATAGCAATCCATTCGAAAAATGTCTTTTCTGATTTTTAAATGCTTTATTTATAACAGAATTTGAAAACCATCCTTCAAAAGCTGTGAAATTTAGTTACAGGTTTGAGGATCTAATTTCGCAGCCGCAATTTACTACTACTATTAAAAATAGTTAGATTGGTGAGATTTAAACATTTAATTTTTTTAAGATATAACTGGCAGTAAAGCAATTAAAATCGACCATAAATAGTTTTATGCTTTTAAAATTGGTCACACTTTTTCTGAATCAACCTGTACATTTCATTCATTGCCAAAAATATTCGTACAAACTGTAATTTGAAATAAAAAAATGCGCATGACTCACAATCGCACAAAACGAGGCACAAACCAGCTCGACCGAAGACCACATTTCGACTAAATGAGTTGAATGATATCTTATTGTATCAGGTCTAGGCCTAGTCATATGGACAACGGTCATCACATAGTAATACAGCCTTACTGCTTTTAACAGTTGGCATGCTGTTTTAAAATCCCTGTTTTTCAGAGAATATGTGCGGGAATAATATTTGACCATTAAAGTATCCTTATTATGATCTTATAAATACTGAGTTAAGAACCAAACAACCTCAACCCCTGAGGGTGAGGTCCATGTCTTAAGACGTCCCCATGAAAAGATATTGTGTTATAAAATATTAATATAAAATATATGAAAAAAGAAATTACTAATATTTTTTTTTACTGTTTTTTAAATAAAATTAAATAAATATATATATATATAGCTCTTATATTATTCCACCCCCTCCAAAAAAATTCAAAAATTTAAACTTCATGTATTTATTTGGCCTATTCATATTTTTTAAATTCACTTAAATAAATTTCTTTATCGTGTGCAAGAAATAAAAACACCGTGAAGCAAGCAGACTAAATATTAATGAAACTGTAATAAGAACGTCGGCATCTTGCAGAATACCAACATTAGACACCGGAATTAATAAAAAGTCACATTTCTTTCCTTACATGATTTTCCCAACATGTAATCAAACAAAGCATACAAAACTTCTTTTACGACTTTTAGAATAGCCAATGTGTCTAACGATATTATTACTATCCCCTTTTCCTCGCAAGATAATAATTCCAGAGGAGGAACAAAAAAAATTCCAACGGTTCTTATCACCCGTATTAATGATTATTTATAATTATTCTCCAAGAAAATTCTGCCCTTGTGGAGATTTTCCCAAATGAGTGATGACAGGGCGTAGTTTTAAATCTTTCATACTTCACCCGACGATTTTTTCTTCTGCCGGACACCCCCCTTTTCCGTCTTAGCGCTCACCTAAGGCAGGCAGCAGCACCCCATTTGAATACCTAATCGGCAAAAATTCCTCTCCTCCCTTTACTTAACACTGGGAATAATTTCACAGAAATAAGAGCTGACAGTCTGTCGATTCTAATTCCCCTTTGTTTTGGGCCGAACGGAAAACAGCTTCCCCGGCAACTTGGCGAAACACCTTTTGACACGGAAACGTAAAAGACTTGCATTTAATTGAGAAATGAGAATGGTTCCTTCGTTAAAGAAATCTCACGTTGCCCAAGTGCATTACGACTGTCTGATCGGATTTATATGGCCTGGAGTGCTGTCTCTTGCAAGGGTGAGGAAAACAAAAAGTAAAACTAAAAAAAAGAGGACAGCAACTGAGGGATGAAGGGGATAGGGACGAAGAAAAAAAAAGGGGATTGGAAAGGTCGCTTCACTCAAACTTAATAGAATCTTAGTCTTTTTGAGGTGTCAAGTTGCAATCAGACACATTTGCATGGAGGGAACCCGCTGGAATTTGCTGCTGCTGCTGCTGCCTCTTAGTTCTTTTTTTTTTAATGTTTATCATTATTATTGTTTCAGTGTTTCTGCCTTGAAAAGTCTCTCTGGGACATGCACAGGCGAACATTCTAATAAAAGATTAATAAAGCGGAATGTCGAGGGTCTTTTTTATTACTTACCGACTTTCTTTCGGACTGAAAAGTATTCGATTTTTTTCCCTCTCTCTCTCTCACTTCCTTTGTTGTCTTGGGGAGTTTGTCTCGATTTAAGATTAGAAGTGTCGAATGCGGAAAGTAAAACGGGGAAAAGAGGAGGGGTGGGTGCAAAAAGAAGCACATTTTGGAATTCTGATCTGAAGCGAATAAGGCTTGACACTTTGTTCGAATTTTTGATTAGTGTTAGTTTCGAATAAAATTTTCTTTAAGTAGTACTGCAGTTATTTCTTGAGTGTTGCAGTTTATTTCAAGTGAATAAAATAATTTTCTGGAGTCATTTTTCAAAAATAAGATAGAATAGCTTAATAAGATGTGACTTACGGAAATGCATTCAGTTGTGCTGGGGATTTATAGTATACTTTTACCATGATAGTGATTATATTTATATTTTTATTGCTAAATGAATGATATCAACAAAGTTATACGAAAAGTCGACGGAACGATTTTTTTTGTCTGTGTATTCTAATAATTCCTCTACAATTGAGAGTTCATTTTTTTCTTATTTTAATTTGATTGACATTAAAATAATATCTAATAATACATTGCTTATAACTATAATGTTTAATAAATCCAAAATGTAAAAAGCAGTTGAGCTTCTTCAACAATGCATTGAAATTTTTTTTCAAATAACATTATTGAAATTGAAAATTGAGTTTTACTAAGGCTTTGTTAACTGAAATCCTGAAGTAATTTTATAATAAATTAAATGTAAAAAAACTTTTTTAAGAACAAGCTTTTATTTAAACGCGCTAAAAAGAATAAAATAAACTTTTCCTTTAAAACTTTTTTTACTATCAACTTATTACGTCATTACACAATTTACATGATATAAAAGCTTGTCGCGAGATTTACCTGTGTAGATAAACAAGTAAAATAAATAACTTGACCTGATTGATTTTGGTTTTTAAAAATTCAAACTAAGTAAATATGAGTACTTAAATATTGCGACAAACTTTTATATCATATAAATTGTGTAATGACGTAATAAGTTGATAGTAAAAAAAGTTTTAAAGGAAAAGTTTATTTTATTCTTTTTAGCGCGTTTAAATAAAAGCTTGTTCTTAAAAAAGTTTTTTTACATTTAATTTATTTTTTACTTTTTAGTTATCGCTGGACAGGTTTCTCAGCCTGTTCAACTCATTGAACGCTGGTTCGCCATCCCTGGTTTAGCTGAATTAATTCTCGCAAAATGGTATTAGACTAAAAACACAATTTTTTTTAAACCGTAATTTTTAAGCAATTTTTTTCAATCTTCATGCAGATTTTGGCTAACATTGTTCTACACACGAAAAAAAAGGTTTAGTCAGATTATCTTCATAAATGACAAAGTTATTAAATGTTTAATTAAAATTTTGACTATTTTTGAAAAACTTAAAGAATATATTATTTATTTGAAATATTTTGAAGATAAGGGATGTATTTCTCTAACATATTAGAAGAAAATTTTAATTGTTTATTAAAAACTTCAAAAGGCATTTAAATATTTGTATTAATCAATAAAATGCTTAAGACTAAAAGCGCATTTTGTAATCAAAAAAGAAAGTTTTATCAAATAATGATAATTTTTTGCTGGACATTGAATATCTTCTACGTAAGAATCTATTTTTTTTAATTGCTCAGATCATCTTTAGAAACTTGATTTTGAAAAAATCAATAATTAAATTCAAATAAAATTAACAGATTCTATTTGTAATTAAATTTAAGGACACATGTCGTAATGTGTGTTTAGATTACTGGTGATAAAATGAGGTATATTTAAATTACTCGTAGGCTTAAAATTAGAAAATTTCTTTAAAAAATTACTTCATTTTATTGAAGAATTATTTTTTAAATCGAAAATATATTGCATTTCTAGATAATATTTTTCTCTTATTGTTTTCCTAACGGATTCCTTTTTGATGGGTAAGATATATATAAAAATGATCTTTCCGATTCTGTAATTATTTTTTGTCTGAGTTTCATAGATTAAAGTTAGATAAATTATTTAAAGAATTTCTTCAATACTCCATCTCAGTTTAACTTGGCAGCGTTGAGAAAGGTATACAATGTACCAATCTACTTGAAAAATAGCTCTACTTTTTTGTTTTGAATTTAAATCCAAGGAAATAGATAGAAATTTGTAAAAAAATTGCATACGTTGTAGAAATTAGATTGTTTTTACGTTGTAGAAATGTAATTATTTTTTAGACAAAGTTAATTAATACTGTCAATAGCGCAACGTTATGAAATTCCAGTTTGGCTGAAAACCGATTTTCGACGCCAACTTTTGTCATTGTTGTAACAATAAAGTTATTACAGCAATGCAGATATATCCAAGTTGGCGCCCCAAACTAGTTTAACGTTTTTAATTAATATCTTTTTAATTAATTGCAATATCGGAATATAAATGGTCAAAACTTGCATTGTCATCCAAACTAAACGTGTATACAAAATTTCAGCTCAATGGGAGGAAGATATCAGCTTCAAAATTGAGTTGCAAGATTCCACCCGAACAAATTACATACATACATACATACATACATACATACATACATACATACATACATACATACATACATACATACATACATACATACATACATACATTGTAAGTTAAATAAAAGCTTTTAATAAAATACAGGTGAATATGTTTAACTCGAAAACGCTTAAGAAGAATTATCGGTTAACACGAAATAATGCAACGGTCCCGACTAACTACTATGTATTAGCATGCATTTTTTTAACACCAAACCAAAATCACTTGTCACGAAAACATTTCCCTTCTGGGAATGAACAAAATACAGAAAACACCAGTCGCATTGGACTGTCCTACTGTGAAAGCATGAGAAGCTGAAAACTGTACTTTTAATTGTAGTATAAATCTTAATATATATATGGGAGGGGAGTTCTAACATTCCTATAAATTAAGATTAAAATAAACTATTAAAAGGCGTTCACGTGCAAAAAATCAAATTATTTGAGTCAATTACTTTTTTTTAAGTAACTGTACGATTATAATTCCAGCAATAAGATTTTTAAATAAAGGCCTGCCTATTTTAAATATAACAGTGATTTTAAATTGAAAGAATTTAAACTAAAAATTTATTATCTCTTTATGCAATTGAAATATTTTTTAAATCAAAATGCAGCAAATTTTTGAGAGTTTTATGCGTTCTAGACAAAATTCCATATTCTACTGTGTAATTTTCTTCGGTGCAGTAGAATTCTTCACTTTTAAAGAGTTTCTATTAATGAGTTCCAAGACATAAATAATTATGTTTCTAAAGGGAAACGGAATGTATAGAATGTTTCAATGTTGGCTCAGTAAGAAACATTCCAAAAGACGGATTGATTGGGGGAATGACACACAGTGGTGTCTTGAATGAGACTAGACCACCTTGTATGAGACCCAGGTCAAGTATCAATGCCACCATCTTCCCAGAATCTTTACAACGTATGCATCAGCATAAATCAAAGAAACTGTTGCAAATGTTCTTGAAATCCTCTCTAAAAATGCAAGAATTGTTTCATTATTTCTCGGATTTTCGTTATTCGTACATTTTTTATATGAATATTTAGAATACCTTTTCAGATAAGTTTACTCAAAAGGAAGGATACATTTTGGATTGGAAGCGTAAAATGTTTAGATATGTATATTCCCACTGAGGAAAAGATAAATAAGGCTTTATGATGCTCGATTAGACATTATTTTTTTAGATGCAGGCATTTTTGATTGATATATCTGTTACAAGCATGCTTTGAATACGAGCCTTAGAACTTACGAAAAAAAATCGTTTTAATTCTAAAATTGAGATGAAAGGTGTCTTAAGAACAACATCAATGTGCATAATTTTCATTCCGAAGGCGTTACACAAACTAAATTAAATGAAACATCTATAAAACAGTCCCCACCCCCTGAAATATTTTAATTAAATTTTTGCAATATTATTTTTACTAGCGAATTTACTTTTAATAGGAATTGCTTATACCAGAATCAAAGTTTGACGAATATAGAAACTTAATAATTTATTAAGGTATTAATTAAGAATTTACCATTTAAAACTTCTTTAAATCATAGTCTTTTGTAGAGAATTTGTACAATTAAAAAGTTTTGGATAGTAATTTTTAAATATATACTACAAGTGCTGAAGGAATGCACAAATAGTATATATATATATATATATATATATATGAAAAGTAGTAGAAAAGTTTAAATAGGTTTTTAAAAAAAGTAATACCGTAAAAAGTAATAAAAAATTGTAACTAATACACTGCTGGTCACCGTAAATGCAACACCCTGAAGGAAGCCCGCAAATAACATGAAATTTTCCACATGCATTAGCGGAGGAGAGATTTGCAAATGATTAGAATTTCAGGGCAGACACACATCACGCATGTCTATGGCGCCACCTCAAAGTGCTATTTAAGGATTGGAGATTTCAACGATTTCAAGTTCGGCAATTGTGTTTTTCTTGTGGTTTTTTCAAAAAACGATCAAATGTCTCGTAGAAAACAGCGATCAGCTTTTGATCAAGTATCCGAGTTCGACAGAGGAAGGATAGTGACCTACCGAGATTGTGGATTATCTTTCAGGGAAATCGGTAGTCGTGTTGGACGAAACCAAACAACTGTAATGTGGATATGTGACCGTTGGATGCAGGAGGGTACGACGGACCGACGTGGTCGATCGCATCCACCTCAATGCACCACTTCACGTGAGGACAGGCGAATTTTGCGCATGGCAGTGACGGATCGCTCCGCCACATCACAGCACATTGAGTCTGTAACGCATCATTCAGTGTCTGCGCGTACCATTCGACGCCGTTTACAGCAGAGTGGTCTGTCCGCAAGACGTCCATTGCTTGGTCTAACCTTGACGCAGAACCACAGACGTCTCCGCCGCCAATGGTGCGATGAAATAAGGATGTGGGCCGCAGAATGGAATGAAGTTGTCTTTACTGACGAGTCACGCATCTGTCTGCAACACCACGATGGTCGGATTCGAGTCTGGAGACACCGTGGAGAGAGGATGCTGAACAGCTGCGTTACGCACCACCACACTGGTCCTGCACGGGTATTATGGTATAGGGCGGTATTGGATATCACTCTCGCACTCCTCTAGTACGCATTGCCGGTACTTTAAACAGCCAGCGCTACATCTCCGAGGTGTTGGAGCCAGTTGTCCTTCCTTACCTTCAGGGCTTGGCCACAGCCATATTTCAACAGTATAATGCTCGACCACACGTGACACGCATTGTCCAAAGATTCTTCGTCAATCACCAGATTGAATTGCTTCCCTGGCCGGCTGCCACACGAGATTGCCCCCAGCTGCCACACGAGATCAACTTTGGCAACGTGTGGAAGCGGCTTGGTCTTCTGTACCCTAAGAACACATCCAAAGTCTCTTTGAATCAATGCCGAGGCGTGTGGTAGTGGTGATCTCTAACAATGGTGGCTACTCTGGCTACTGATTCTGGCAGGAACCACACTTCACAGAAGTCTATGAATTTAATCATTTGATACTTGGTCAACATGTTATCTACAAAATAAATTTTGTTATGCTATCTCTTGTCGTTCGTGGTGTTGCATTTACTGTGGCCATCAGTGTAGAATTAAAACTATTTATAATATAAATCTACAAATATGTAAGAGAAGCTATAAAAAGCCAAATTTTTTTACTCCAAATAGTACAAAATATACATAATAATAACGTAAAAATATGTTTCCTGTTATATATGTCAAGTGTAAGACCATTTCAATTTCCTTGAAGAAGAAATCAATAAAAAATATCAGTAATATATTAAAAAGTATGGAAAGTAGTACAATTTTGAATGATATCGAAACAATTACTTGAAAAAAGAGAACAATTTAAGTAGATGCAAAAAAATTATACATTTTTATATACCTGCAATACAAAAACCCTTGAATTTGTATAAAAATACTTGAATTCATGAATACATAAATACATTTTACTTTTGTTTAAATAACGATATATATTAACCTTTCCAATTAATCTTCTTATAAATACTTTTTTAAGGATCAAATTATTTTTAAGATATTTTATTTGAAATAATAATATTCAAAGATCGGTCTAAAATGTTTATTTAGATTTATTTGTTAGTATATCGACAATTTTAAGGGGAAAAAAATTATTTTTAAAGCATAGAATCACACGATTGACTTTTTTTCCTGCTAAATTTAAAGAACTTCAAAATTAAAAAAAAAAAAAAAACTATCTCATTTAACTAAATAAGCTCAAAAAAATTTTCATATGAAATTTTATTCCAGTTCTGAAAAAGAGATAAAAAAAAGGCATCGAAGCGTTTTGAAAACAGATCACTATACAAATTAAATTTTTAATCGAATATTTGATTTAACACTCGAAGCAAACTTTAATCGAACAGATAAAATTGCATTTTCCATGTATTTTGTAAATTGAAAATCACGTACAGAACAAAATGAAATCAAGATATTTTAAAATTACGTCTTACTTGCAATTCAAACCATTTTTTTTTCAAGAACTTGTAAAATATGTTTTAAAACTGGTATTTCAAAAAATATCTATATCTATTAAATGTCAAAAAAAAGTATTTTAATTTCTTTTATTTACTATGCGGTCTTCTTCGTTACTTAGTTTACAGTATAATCAATAAATCTTATTTCGAATATACAAATACATTTAAATGTTTCATGCGTAATAGGTATGGTCCTCTGAAAACCGTGAGAAGAAACCGTGGAAAAAGGATACAGTTTGTATAATTACAAAGAGGTGATACTTTCCCCGATATCCGAAAACCAGGTAAAATGATATTCAGTATGCTATTTATTTCAAGTTTGTAAAAAGAGTTGAAAAATATGTTGCATATGTCTTGCAAATGTTTATTTGCATGCATGCGCTTAACATTTACATACTTAAGATTCACCCATTTAACTCTAATATTAATCCCATACATACATGTTTCAAAGCTATTTTTAATAACTAAAGTTAAATTAGGGGCGGATGTATGTTGTAATGGGGAAGGATAAATTAGGTTTGAAGAAAATCATTAAAAATACTTCTTGTTTTTTGATTGTTCATCGCTACAGTTTGACAAAAAACGCATTTGCTTAATGTGAGATGAATCAAAAACGCTGCCCTCGTTAGAGTGATCTATCATATCTGCTATGTGTTTGAATTCAATGAAGACTTTCGTCTGGTAGTGATTTTCTGTGCAAAATAAATTGTTTCAAGAAATATTTTACTGCAAAAAAATGACTTTCTTTTTATTAGAAAAACTGTTATTCATTTATTTTTCCTTCGGTATAGCTAGTTCTTTATGTATAATTCATAATACCGTGTTAAGTAAATTTTCATATCTTGTTGGGATTTAAACATGCATTTTATATTCGGTTCAATGCTTGGAAAACGATTTATCTCACTTATAGTAAGATTAAGATCCTTGAAAATCAAACTAGCAATTAAATAATGAATTGTATCCTCATCCTTTTGCGGAACTAATACTAATTTTAGTAAGTCTATTATGTGAAAATATGCTTGAATATACGATATCACAATAAAATTAGAAAAATAGCACGTTTTTTATTAATCCTTAAATATGACAATGCACAAGAGAACATAGCTTCCAAAATGCTACAACGCATACTTTTTAGTGCATCTTCATTAGATTCGTAAGCTTGAATATTTGTATCGGAATTTTCAATGATTATTAAAATATGTCTATATACATATTGTACAAAATTATTTTGTAAAATATGTACAATATTTTGATTTATTTAATTCATTCCTAGTATTTTCTTGCAATTATAAAATGATATTTCCAATTTGAAATTCGGGATAATGCTCTCATATTATTAATGGTCATATTCGAAATTAATACACATATAAAATAAAAATAAAAATCCCACACGCGTTTCTTTTTCGGTTTTCTTCAGGGAGAAAATTGAACTTGAACTCTCTTCAGTTCATTTTTGTACCCTTCAAAAATTTTTCAGTTGCATAACTTTTATAAATAAATTACCAGAATAAATGCATTTTTTGTGTACAGTAGTGTCAAATAGAATTTAAAATTGCATGAAGTCCTAAAGAGAATTTCAATCATCAAGAGCATTTTTAATGAAACGAATTATTTTGTGAAGAATTATTCGAATCAAAAGGAAAGGCAGCTGCAGCACATACCTTTTTAACACACACACAAAGACAAAACACACTGGATGATGACAACTAGTCGAATCTTTGTCTTACTGCTTGTGAAAGGTAATTGCTCTATAGTAATTTTATAACATTTATTTTTATCTATATGTAACCTTTTTACCCGGAATTCTTTCAATTCAAATAAATTTATAAAATAAATTACGAATAATTTAATAACTAAAAATAATCATAATTACTAATTATAGCTACACACCCATAAAAAGCTTTCTTATCATACTCCATCGCCCACAGGAATTTTTCAAAGGGGTCCAGGGTCAAAAGCACTTTTCTCGTGTCATGCTCCAATACGCTGACCAACATAGTCTTTTAATTTTGTAAATTTTCGGGAACAAAAAAAACTTTAAAAAATTAATTATTGAAGGAATAATTAGCATTAATTAATAAAATTAATTATTAATAACGAATACTTTGTTAAATTTTACTTACTATATACATAGGATTATAATCAAGGGCTTTGGGGGGGGAAGTCCAGCTCCCTTGTATGCGCCACTGCTCCTGACTTTGACACTTACAATATACTTCAAATACGCTAGAGCTTAGAGATAATTAACAGTTGTAAGTAAACCTTGTTAGTTTCTATCGGATTATTTAATGCAGTGATTCCAAAAGTGGTCTATATCGACCCGCATGGGTCTATGATGACCTGCAAGGGGTCTACGTCAGCGAAAAAATAATTTGGAGGTCTATGAGGTGCAGATGAGGATCTAAGATAGTAGTCCTCATGAAACTAAATTGTGTTTTAAATTTAAAAGAAAATTTAATCAAGTGGAAACCAAATTTTACTTATTTAACAGATTTATTTACTATATTTAATGAGGTTAATTTGCAGTTACAAGGTGACAGAATAAATTTTATTAATACAAGGATCATCATTTCAGCGTTTCTTGCCAAAATTAAGCTAAAGGAGTATAATATTAGACGTTGCAAATTTTCCCAATTTCTCAGCACAGGAGATTTAAAGTTAAAATTGATACTAAATGTTTAATATTTGTTTTTGTGGCACCAGGTTCCTCCCTCCCATTAAAATTATTTGCTTATTGTTTACTTATTTTATGTAACAGTTATTTTATAATTTACAAAAATTCAATATTTATTAATCAGGGTCTACCCTAAACCGAAAAACATGTCTATGAGACAAAAAAAGTTAAGTCTGTTTTAATGAATATTCGCCAATCTCTCTTTTTCTGGGCTAAATCTTTCTTTTATAAATCACTTCCCTGCAAGATTCAAGGACCATAGGAAACGCATACCAGAAACACCATCCATCGTCGGTCTCCCATCCCTGAGAAATGTCCCATTCAAACCTATCAGGTGTCGTACGCCGCAAATGTCATGCACAGATCCATCACCGATGACAGAAGCGGGGCATTCCTACAGCGATGCGTCAGCTCAACGTATCTGCAAGAGAAATATATAATTTTTGAGATACCATCTTTGGCATCGGATTATCGTCCTCTTATCTGGAGTGACTTATCTTTTCCGAGAAAATTACCCGTTCTTCTCTCAAGGGGTACACTCTGGGACACAAGGGGGCTCTTTGAGATGTTACGTTGAGGCGAGACCGTTTGTCTTTTTTATTTTATTGCTTGTTGTTCAAGTGGATCTTTCGGGATGTTTTGGTGTAATTGATACACCAGGAGCGATAGCTGTTGAGAAACGTGAAAGTGGTGGTGTTTGTGTTTACTGACATTTGGGCACAGAGAAAGTTAAAATCTACTTTGTGTGTGAATACTTAAGCAAATACGAGTTAATTGTGATAATTTTTTTAAAAAATTTCTCAAATAGAGTCTCGTAACATTAAATATAACTGGAAATGCTAAAGCCCCACCCGTGTAATGGTGCTGATGCGCATTAAATCTACCAAGGTTCAAAAGCCTTGACATAGTGCGGGAGTTTGAAGAAAGTTTTGCCAGCTCAGGTGTCACAGTAGTCCCGGGACTAAGGTTCTAAGACAGGGGTGGCCAAACCGCGGAAAGCGTGCCACAGTGTCGCACGACTGAGTTGCAATAGTGGTACGCAAAGACTAATTGAAAAAGTTAAAAATAATAAAAATAAATAAGTAAATTTCACAATTTTATTGAAATGTGGTTGTTTTATAGATCCCACCCCTTCTCCCCATAAAATGTGGATCAGCATGTTTATGAATAAATACTTTCTGTTATGAACATAAAAACAAACTACCTTTCAAAACTAGCTGATTTATACAAAAAACAATGTAATTTTGTTAGAATCTTCAAGAGATAATACTATATACATGATTTTGGGGAAAATACGATTTCAAAAGCCGCATTAAGTAAGTACTGATAGTGTAATAATTGTTTAGAATTAAATGTTTTAAATTTCGTATTTTTATGTTATGCCGTACTTGATTGAAACTGTAAAAAGTTTATTAACAACATATCAATCATTGGCATGGCCAAGTAATTTTAGCGCGTTTTTCACATGTTGTATTTTACAATAATGCAATTAATGAACTTTTTACTAACAGAAAGTAGTGTACTGTACCACTCCTCTAAATGTACTACTATTGAGCTGGAGGGGGGGGGGGAATTCTGGGGAAATTTTTTGGAAAATTCGGGAAAAATTTGTGGAAAACTCGGGAAAATTTTATGGAAACCTCAGGAAATTTTTGTGGAAAACTTAAATATGATTCGGCTTATCTAGGGCACAAATGCGACCAATTGCCGGAAACCCGAGGTCAATTGGTTGCTTATTGGCTGAGAAAAAGATACGACAAAATATGGAACGAAGACGAAGACGAAATTTGCGTCCTAATAACGCTTTTGTTCCACTACGTGAAAAATGCGCTAAAAATGGAACCTAAGTAGTATTTTTGTCATTTTTGTTACATTATTTAAAAATTTCCACTACATAGACTTACACTAAAACATGTGCCATTTCCGTGAAATTCCCATAATAAGCTAATAAGTAACAATTTTCCACCTTTTTTTGTTCGTTTAATATTTGGAAAAGTTGGAAGTGCCACGCATAATTTTTTTTTTATCAGATACTGGCACTCTTCCCAGAAAGGTTGGTGCCCCCTCATCTAAAAGATCCGTTGCCATTAATTCGTCCACGTCTAGCTTTAAAGTTCGACATTATTAAACATATAAACATTTAATTGCCTCATATCAAAGATAATGGATCAAATTTTGAAAATATTTTCACGCAGAAAAAGGCAAGATCTCTCATGTAAACTCATGATGTTCTAGAACATATTTCCCTTCATTGTGTAGTGAATTTAAAATTAAGGTATCCGACTACCCTAAAATTGTGAATTTTGCCAAAAATTGAGAATTTTTTTTGTATGGTTTTATTTTATAGGCCATCATATTTGCTTTATAAAAGTACCAAGTTTATTATTTTTCCGTTCACTAGAACAAAAACTACAAGTGTTTTAGCAAAAGCAGATGCCATTACTTTAAGAAAAATGTCATATTTAAAAACGCGTTTTACTCGAAATGATTTTTTTTTAAATGCTCAAATGGAGACAGTGATTGCTCAAAAAGTTTTGAAAATAATTAACTGAAATTTTTTGTGTATATTCTGCATAATAGTAAAAGTGGTTTAACTTTCAGATTTATCAATCACTGTTTTATTACAAAATTTACAGTCTCTTAATCACTGTTTTGTTAAGCAATTTCATATAACAAAGATAAACTGCTCTAGTTTTTGTAAAAATTAAAACATCTCTTATCCTGAAGGTCATTTCAAGGATGAAATGACACACATGAGAATTGAAAAATTGAAAATTTGTTCATTTACTTTTGATACAGAATGGATCCCATTTATGTTATTTTTTTGTAAATGTTTACCCATTTTCTCGCAGTTTAGTAATAATAATTTTTTTTATCTTCTTAATTTTAGCATATTTTTCTTAAAATATACTAAATAAATCTAAAAACCACAAAAAATCCCATACTTCCATTTTTTTTAAAAAAAAAAAGTTTTCGCAAGTAGGATGCCCTAAGAAATATTACATAAAACGCAATTTTTATTATGTATTTTCCCATGAATATGCGAAATGAAAACCCGCTTAACTTTACTGTGTAGTAGAAGAAATATAGGATATATTTTGCACCAGCAAAAATAAATTGGTTCTCACAGAAATAAGTAGTATATTAAATTACACTGTTCTATTCGAATTCTCGAATTTGGGATATCGAATTCTGTGAGTAAAATATTAATGTTGGAGAACTCTTGTATCTGAAGAAACCTTCTTAAGTTCTTTACTTATATTCTTATTGTTTTATTTATGATGCGAAAGTAGTTTTTAAATAGCATTAAAGAAATCACTGAAAAATTGCTATAACTTGTCAGATTTATTAATTACAAATTATAATTATTATCAAATTTTTTTCGGATGGAACGTTTCTATCCTGTCAGTATTTATAAAGTTGGACAACTTAGTTTTAAATAATACAATTTTTTATTTAAAATTCACAGGGAAAATAGCTACAAATTAAAATGGGATTAATTCAGATCTTAATCTAACTTTAGCTGAATTATCCTGAGTATAAAATAATTCAATAAAACAATTAGCTTCGGTTACTGAAACTGAATATATATTCATGAAAAAAGAACATTTTATAGTTTGTAGATGTGTTTAATGTTTAAGCAATGTAATGGTAGTAAATGTTTAAGCAATTTAATTTCAAATTGCTTAGAAATGTCACAATTAACACATACACCCAAGCAAGCAGTAATTTTTAAAATAAGCTTCACTTTAAAAAATTGTTACTTCAACAATTGCAAATCAACTTTCGCATATACAGTACTAATAAATGCAAATAAATCTATAATACAAATCTACAGTACAAATAAATCCATAATACAGAATTTTTTTTTGGAGAACACACAATTTACGGTATCTTTTATAACTCTCACACATATACATATCCATCTAAAAGTAATACACCTACCATAAGAAGAAAACAATATTTAAAAAATAAATGTTTTATCTGCATTAAAATTAATATTTTTGACATTTTCAATAGGTATAGGGATGGACGAATATGTTTCGCCCCTATTTTGAAAATATAAATTAACTGTTTGTATAAAAACCGAAAAATGAGTATTCCATATTGTATTTATTTTTAATAGTATCTAGTATATATATTTTTGTGGAATAAAAATTTTTTAAAAAATCAAGTTTACCTTTGCTTCCGAAATAGAAATTCTTTTTCAGAAATGTGTGTTACGTAATAAGAAACGATATTTATATAGTTTCCGTGTTAAAGATTTTTGAAAGATAGCTTTATCGTACTTTTTATGTTGAATCTCTTTTACATAATAATAGATGTACAATTTTATAATAGATGTATAGATAGTTCTAAAAAGTAAAATGTAAACATAGAATTATCTGAAGCAAACTATTTAAAATATTTAAGCTTGTTTTGTCATTCCTATAAATATTGTTAAATAAAACACACAAAAAATCCGGGATTGCTTAATCTAAGAGAAAGAAAAAAGATTTTAAACTGTAATTGAATCTTTGTTGAAAAAAGAAACTGTCTAAGTTTTTTGATACTGCACGAAGTTTTGAAATTGAATTGTTGGTACTTTTGAAAATTGTCAATGTCTCTCGGGAGCGTATACTATTAATTCATTATTAAATTTCAATAAGTGCAAAAACTGTTATCGTAATAAGCTATGTAAAAACAGAAAATTATTCATCAGTTTCACACAATGTTCCGTGATTTCAGTGTTATACAAAGCATTTTATATTTTCTTATGATGTTTCTTATCTGCACAGGTTCTTTTTCCTATAATATTTGCTACATCTTTTTGATGTGTATTATTGCTATTTATTGCTTAAATTATTATTTCGGTAAATTACTATGACGTTCGATATTTAAAATTAATTTAAAGCGTTACGTCTATTCATTTTAATATAAAAGCATTTTATAACTAGTATTAGCGTGTTAAAAATATTGAATTATTTATTTAAAGAATACGAGAAAAAATGAAAAAAAAACTGTTATACATAGCTTAAAAATTTACAACTCAATAATTATTATTGCATCTTTACAGTTGTCAACTTTTATTAATATTATTAATATTTACCATTAAAAATTTTGAAAATTTTGCCCTACAAAAAAACAAATTAATTCCAAAGAGCGACAATGTAATTGTCTCTGGAGGTAATAAATGCTGAAAGAGTAATGAACTTAAAATTATTTGAATTTGTAAATTGTTTATAATATTTAATCGATAAATGAAATTAAATATTTAGCTCAGAGTTGAATTCGAGGGTAATTTTGAAACTATTGAGCCTTAATCTTGTTGAGAGAATTAACAACTCAATGAAAATCAATAATAGCTTTAGAAATAAAATTGCATTATCTTTGACATGGTTTGAAATCTAGCAGTAACTCAGTAAATTTTATTATTATTATAAGTCTTTTTAAAGAACGATTATATAAGGAATAAATTTTCTTAATTATAACAGTGAATTTTTGAAATAATTGAAAACAAATGTTTGAATGGTTTTACTTTAATATCACCTAACGTGAAATTTTTAAGGGTGAAACTTTAATCAAAATTGATTTTTATCGGAATATTCTCGCTGACTTACTTTCATTAATTAATTGTGCATGTCACTTCAAAACAGCGCTTGAATTATTTTTATTTAAGTATTATTTAGTTGAAGTGACCGGAATTGTTACAATCGAATCGTGAGTATGACCTAGAAAGAGAGCTTCGTTGTTTTCGAGACTCGAAATCCTCACTCTGATGTGGTATGGAAGTCTTTGAGTTGCTTTAAAAATAAACCATAAATTATTTCCAAATATTTAAATGTGTATAAAATTAATACGAGCTTTAAATATTTCACCAATTTATTAATTGAGATGCAATATATATATAATTGGACCCCTATTGAACGAATTCTTCGAGACCGAACCTTTTGTGGGGGGGGGGGATTTGGGGTTATTCGTTATATTGAGCTCGAAACAAAATACAAATTGTTTGCACTTACTTACAGGAAGTTCTATAAACAACTTCACAAAACATATCCATAGTTAGAAATTATATACTTTTTATTAAACAATTAAAATTACTATTAGTGAATTATTGCACACCAGTTAATTGGAAAAATTTTAAGTGCTGACTAATAGATGTTTCAAATCTTTTTGATTTCTAACTCGAAAGAGTTGTTTTTCCGACTTAATGTAAAGAAAAAATTACTGTATCATTTACATCCTGCTGCATAAGAGAGAGGTATGTTTTCGCAGTTTTCAAACAATATAAATCATTAGAAAATGTTGCAGTTTTTTTTACAAGAGTTTCATCAGAATCATTATTCTAATTGGCTCCGACAAATCAACAATTTTCTCTACTTCAGTTGCACAGACAAGCAAGGCAGTCAGCCATCAGATGTAACATAATCGCTAAAAAATTTAAAATATCTCTTTCGTTATGGTTTGAGATTAAATGAAATTCCTGTCCTACTCAAGACTCACACGATAGGTTACACTCATGACTCATCTGCAGCTGTAAAGTCTAATAATGGTCTTGACCCTTTCCCATAGAAATATGTTGCTTACAAAAATATAGGCCTTTTTTTTCGAAACCAAAATGATATATCATTTGAAAAATAAATCCCATTTTTTTCTAATACAAACTAATAAAAAGAATTTTTCAAACTGCTGAAATAATTCGTTAATTTGTGGTTTATTATTCGTTAAATAAGGGTTTGTTACTTAATTCTAATCAGGGAAAGAGAAAAATTCATCAAGGCTGTCTTCGGCTAATGTTAAAGAATAGGACCCAGATTCGGAATATTGTTTCAGATATTAAAGTACTCAAGCATTAATATAATACTCTGGCTTCACTATACTGTATATATATAGAGAGAGAATCACTTATTTTATCATACTACTCACTTTAATCTAAGTTGACATATTTTTTTTCTTTTATAAACTGTGTTTCGCATTTTTCTCCTATACCGTAATGCTAAATGAACTATCCATTTACATGTTAAAAGAAACAACGGATTATTTATGAAACATTTGAAACTTAAAATACACTATGATATAAACAAACGCATGAGTTACAATGTCACAAATTTTTATAAATATTGAGGCATTTTTTCTTTCAGAAAATGTGCTCCTTGTTAAGTTTTCGTTGTAGTGCAATGGCGAAAACAGCCTTAAATAGGAGTTCGTCAAATTCGCGCGTGTCATCCTGGGATACATACGAAAGACGAGTGATAGATGAGAAGAAACATACAATACAAACCAGAAGAATATAGACTTTTATTACAAATGATGATCCCAGCATAGAACAAAAGGGGTGCGCTGCTTTCCATTCGAGACGGGAATCCATTTCAGGCGAAAGTTCGACTTCTTTTCCCGAAGATGCATCTGCCGCGGAGGTTAGTGCCGGGACTATAATGTTCTATTACAGGCAGTACTGTTGATATTCGCTCTTGATGAAGGATGCGTTAAAACGGGCTGGAAAAGTGCTGGGGCGCAGACCCTAATAAGGCTGTTGGAATTGGAGAGACTGTTGGAGTCATGTCATGCGTTGGTGTCGCTCTTCTCTTTTCTCGCGATTCCAGAGTCTCTTTCAAGGTGGAATACGTTCCGCCTACGAAAGTGACACGTGGTGTATAGTCACTTCTGTTTGGACGTATTCGGTGAAACCATTCTTCTATTGGTCCAAAGTCCCACTTCGCGTGGTGTACTTTGAAACCGGTGTCTTGCGTGGGAACTGTGCCGTCACCTTACTGTCGGTTAGATCAAGGAAGGTCAGAGGTTAACTTCCCTTAGGACATCAGCACCGGGGTGTCCACCCTGAGATACTTTCCCACGAGTAACTGCTTGACCGTTGAGACGTCACTCGTTCCTGATGGGAAATGGGTCTTTGATGAACACCGCCGCACATCCATGCCTTATTCGAGATTAGAAGCCGAGCCAACTCGATTACAACCTAAGTGTCATATCCACCGTACTGACTGGGTGGTATCAGGACCCGATTGTATATACAATCGAACCCCCTATTTAAGGAATTTCGTGATTTAACGAATTTTTTCTTTCCCCGATAAAAATGAAAACAAAATCGTTTATTTGATGAATAACAAACGCCAAATTAACGAAAAATTTCAACAGTTGAACTTTTTTTATTTGTTTGTATTAGAACAAATTTCAATATTGGACTTTGCAGGTGAAGGTGAGTCATGAGTGCGACCTATCGTGTGAGTTTTAAGTAGGACAGGAAACTTTTTTCTCATCTTATCGCACTTCACAACGCAAGGGATATTTCAAGGAGTGTTTCACATTTGATGAGGAACTGCCTCTCTTTTCAATTGAAGCTCAGGAAATTGTTGATTTCTCGGAGTCAATGAATAGCGATTCTGACGCAGAAACTCTTATCAAAACTGTTACATTTTCTAATGATTTACATTGTATGGAAATTGTAAAAACATACCTCATACAGCATGATGTAAAGGACGCAATATATATATATATATATATATATATATATATATATATATATATAGTTTCTTCGCTGCATAAAGTCGAAAGAAAACACTTTTGAGAGTCAGGAATCGAAAAGATTGCCTAACATCTGTCAATCAGTATTTTTCATTTAACTGGTGCGTAATAATTCAATAATAGTATTTTTAGCTGTTGAATAAAAAGCGTGTAATTTCTAGTTATGGATATTTTTATACGTAGTTGCTACTTATAGACTTTCCAAAAGATAAGTGCAAAAAATTTGTGCTTTGCTTGGACCCCGAATTAACGAACAAAACGTTCGCTTCCGATGAATTCGTTAAATTGGCGTTCAATTGTATATGCACACAAATGTTCTGATATTTTTGTTACAAAATTTTCTCTGTTCCAGTAGAAAGTCCCCAATTTTCTAACTAGCGCTATCTAGCATTTTAAGAACTTAAGTTAGTAAGCCAGAATTTTAGAAACAAAAATATAATGCTCATAATTTATTTTATAACTAGCTGTTACCCGCGACTTCGTTCACGTAGAAATTTACAAAAAAAGTGTTTTGTTCAATTCACAGATCTTACGAAAACTTAATAATTCTGTATTCCACGTTAAGAAATACATACACGCTATATATATAGAGAGAGAGTTTAATGTCATTTTTTTACTTTGTGAATCAATGTTTTGTTTTTATATTTTTGTGTTCTTTCTGCTTTTTGGTGTTTATTGTTTTATTTTTTTTATTTTCTTTGTTTTTTGTTAATTTTTGTGTGGTTTTTTTCGTATAAATTTATTGAACATCCTCTCTATATACAGTATTAAATTTATTGAAAAATCTCTTTCTATACAATATTTGGTGTACGATTTTCTTGAGCTAAAACAAAAACGCCAGTGGCATTCCTCGCACGTGAACATGCCACGTATAGTTGGCCATGTGAAAAGCAACTCTTAGTTAAATCTATGTCAACTTTGCTTAACGTTTGCCCTTGTGACTTGTTAATTGTCATAGCAAAGCTGACATTTACAGGGAATTGTAGTCTTTTGAATTCAAACGGGAAATTCGATGGTATTATGGGAATTCGTGGTATAAGTACTATGTTACCTTTTCCGCATCCGGATATTATACGACCTTCTATAACGTTTCTTTGCAATGACACTACTCGCAACCTAGTACCATTGCAAAGTTTTGGTGGGTTTAAATTACGGAGTAGTATGATGGGAACGCCAATCTTAAGTTCTAGCTTGTGAGGAGGTAGACCAGGCACAATTATACTGTTTAAAAATTCTGTTGGATAACTAACCGTTTCATCCGGATTGCAAACAGTATTGATGGAAAGGTATGTTTGTGATTCACCAGGAAGCTTATTTAACATGCGCTGATTAAGCGCAGTAACCTGGTCGTTTATAGGTGCTAAAATGGATCTTTCACACAACCACGAATCTTCTTTTATATTGAGATTGTGAACATCATCATAAATGCTATGTTTTTTATCAAAATCTGAAATATTTTCATGAATAAAAACCTAACAATGTTTAACATCGATTTCTAATTATTATACTTAAAGTTCAGCTGTTAAAGTTTAAAACAGCTTAAATATAACGAATTAAAAAAACTCACAATTAAGAAATTAAGAACAATTTGAATTATTTTAGAAACAACTACCTACGCAGTTAACTAAATAAAATAACCTAAGAGTAATTTATCAAAATCTGAAATATTTTCATGAATAAAAACCTAACAATGTTTAACATTGATTTCTAATTATTATACTTGAAGTTCAGCTGTTAAAGTTTAAAAAAGCTTAAATATAACGAATGAAAAAAACTCACAATTAAGAAATTAAGAACAATTTGAATTAAGAAAAACAGAGAGGTAGAAAAATGAAAGATACCTTGAAAATTATTATTCTTCGATTACAATATAAATATTAAGCAAATAATAACTATTGTTTAAATGTGACTAAAAATGTAAATAAAAAAAAGAGAAAGGATTAAAACTTATCAATTTTTTGCTTCTTGCATTGCTTTTTGCTTATGAAGCCTTGATTTATTATTTTTAAAAGTGCATCCGATACAGCCGATGCTCTACTTAACTGAACAGTGAGATAACTATCATAAAAAAAAATTATGGCACGTGTCAGCGAATTATGATGTGCGCGTAACACTGTTATGTCTCATGAAGAGCATCGGTCGCCAGTAACCAAAACAACGACTTCATTAGCTCAGCTTGGCGTTCATCTTGGCATTCAGTTTCACGTTCACCCGTATAGTTTCCGTTCCCGTAAGAATACGGGAATAAAATATAGCCTATGTTACTCCCCGTTAATGTAGCTTTCCATTAGTGAAAGAATTTTTAAAATCGCACCAGCCGTTTCCGAGATTAGCCGGAACAAACAGACAGACAGACAGACAGACAGACAGACAGACAGACAGATAGACAGACAGACAGACAAAAATTTTAAAAATTGGTTTTTTGTTATGAGTACCGTATATACTTTTAGTGCATTAAGTAAAAAGCTGCTAATTTGAAATTACAAACAGACACTTCAATTTTATTTATATGTATAGATGAATAATACTAAATACCAAATTTTTTTTCTTTTTAGAATTAAGTGGAAACTTTTTTTTCAGTTTTCTTTCTAAACACTATTATTTTTCTTCGTCTTCTGTTTTCTGAGAGCATTAAAGTTTTCAGTACTAGTTCACTGCCAACAGAACAATGCTAGTTTATCAACCTTTATGAAAATCCCTCGTCTTTTCACGGTCAGCTGATTCGCTAATAAGGAGACCCGTGGAGATGATCTGCGAGTGGGTCCATTCTTTTTTGCCAAAACCGAGCCCGGTAACTCGCTCAATCTGTCAAGTCTCTGCTCCGTGATGACCAATTTTCGCATCAACCAATCACCCGCGTGGCATGCGCTTTATAAACACAATGATGTTCCATGGCCAGCAATTGCTATTTAACGTCTTTCAACGTCATACGTGCATCCTGTTCTTCTCTCTGGGACCATTTTCACGGGGAAGGAGTCTTAAGACGAGAAGGGAAGTACACTGTTAGTCTTAATTTTGAATGGCAGGCGAGTCAAAGAGATGGATGTAATTCTTCGCAAAGCCATGATACCGAGTAAAATATTCTTTAAAACTTGATAAATAAGTCTTGAGCAAATGTTCTTGTTTTTGCTGCCTGCATTGACTTTCGTATTGTCAGTTTGAAAGAAGAAAATGGCGGTGATAAGAAAATCTCTCTCTCTCTATCTATCTATCTATCTATCTATCTATATATATATATATATATATATATATATATATATATAGGGCTGTCATTATACGATTAAATATGCCCATGAAAGAGAAATGGTAATGGCTATGCTTTTGAAAAATATGGAATTTTTTTCTACGATTTGTTAATTTTTTTATGATATAATTTTAATAATTCATTTCCTTACATCAAGGATTTCGATAAAATAATTTTAATTTGCATTATTAATAATAGGAAATGTGTAATTTGTACAATTTTTTGTTTCCTATTTTGAATATTAAAATTTTATTTCCCTTAATTATTTAAAGCAGCATTGAGTTTGATTTTCACTTATAGATCTTGGACTAAAAAATGTGTAGAGTTGCTTCAGTAACATTTATATGGGGCCTAAACTAAAAAAATGGGATTCTACGCGCACTGACACTGGTTTGCACATTTTGTTTTATCTCTATAATTGTTTACACCACAAATTAAATGGCACGAAACCGTTGTAACAAGAATTTTATTAGAGCGTTCTCCATACGCTCTTTCTCCCACAAAGTTTACACATACACTGACTCTATACACACTAGCACCCTCTCGTGACAAATATTCACTTGTTATTGTGGGCGTCACAAGAATTATTTGTTCAACACTGAACATCCACCCCCGGGGTGAATGACACATTCAACAATTCACAAATAACACAATAATGCACAATATAAAAACAACAATACACAAAAAGGTAAAGTACACAAATACACAAAATTGAATTGAAAAAATACAGATTTGAAATTTTTACATACATTATTCACTTGAAAAGGGTAAAACACAAAGTTTAGTTATAGGACGTTTAAAAACTCCATTTTTAGTTTTCACTAACACTACTCTTATTTTATTATCTTTACCATAGTACACTTCAAGAATTCGACCAAGAGGCCAGTTACACACAGGTAAATTATCTTCTTTCAGAATTACCATATCATTTATTTTTACATTATTCTTTGCAAAATACCATTTATTTCGATTTTGAAGTGTACTTAAATAATTATTTGACCAACGTTTCCAAATCTGTTGCACAATTTTTGTTAGCTTTTGCCACACTTTTAACCTGTTATCAGACACTTCAGTTAAACTTGGCTCTGCAACGGCTGTAATAGGGCGACCAACTAGGAAATGACCAGGAGTCAAAGCGTCAAAATCGTCAGGGTCACACGACAAAGGATAGAGGGGACGCGAGTTAAGAATTCCCTCAATTTGGTTAAGAATAGTTAAAAATTCTTCGTATGTAAATCTTAAATTTCCCATTACACGCCTGAGGTGATATTTGACGGATTTCACTCCGGCCTCCCACAAGCCTCCGTAATTTGGTGCTCTTGGTGGAATAAAACTCCACTCAACACGTTCTTCACACAAAAAGTTACTCAAATTACTGTTGCTATTACTCATAATTTCTCTAAGTCTTTTTAGCTCTAATTGCGTGCCAACAAAATTGGTAGCATTGTCTGAAAATATACGTTCCGATTTTCCTCGTCTACTAAAAAATCGTTTTAAAGCTGCAATGAAAGCCTCACTAGATAAATCTGTAACTAGTTCGAGGTGACACGCCTTTGTCACCATGCACACGAAAATGCACACATAGACTTTATTTAAAACTCCTTTTCTTTGATTAGGATATTTAATCCAAAAATGGGTCCACAAAAATCTATTCCCGCTTTGCTAAAAGGAAAACTCTGAGATATTCTCTCGGCTGGCAATTGACCCATAATTTGTGAACAAGTAACAGGTTTTGCCTTAAAACAAATTACACAGTTATTTACAAGTTTTCTACACATGTTACGACCATTTAATGGCCAGAGCCTTTGTCTAACAATAGACAGCAAAGTTTGTGGACCAACATGCAAATGTCTCTTGTGAGTCATTTCAAGAATTAAATTTGTTAACCTATGATTATTTGGAAGAATTATCTGGTGTTTTTTTGTCAAAACACAAATTACTATGTGCCAGTCTACCTCCTACTCGCAGCACACCTTCACAGTCTAGAAATGGTGAAAGATTTTTAATCTTACTTTGAGGGTTAACCATACTCTTAATGGACAAATCTTTAATTTCCGAGTTGAATTCCAGTTGCTGCACCAGCTTCACAAGGGTAATTTCAGCTCGTTTAATTTCACATATCCTTATTGGACCAATTTGTTTGTTGGATGGTTTTTTACAATTATTGATAAACCTGTAAATATAACTAAAAACACATAAAATTTTTTGAAAATTATTGTACACAGAAAGAATATTGTTCAAAAAGGTATTGTCCAAAGTCACAGTCAAAGTTTTTCTCTCAGAAGGTCTTAATTCCTCCAAATAGGCCCTTTCATCATTAAGTAGCACATTATAGCTCACAGGAACGGTATTTTCTTCATGAAGGAAACTCGGTCCATTCCACCACTTGTCACAGTTTATCAGTGAATCAGCACTGATGCCTCTCGTGAGAAGATCCGATGGGTTGTCTTTTCCAGGACAATGATGCCACGAATCCTTGTCTGTTAGAGATCGTATCTCCTTTACACGGTTGGCGACGAAAACCTTCCATCTGCCGCTGGGACCTTGAATCCAACTCAAGGCTATAGTCGAATCTGTCCAAAAGTAGTTGGTTGTAGATATTTTCCCACTGAGGACACGTGAAACTTCTTTCGCCAATCTCGCAGCAAGCAATGCTCCCATTAGTTCCAAACGTGGAAGGGTTAATGACTTTAGAGGAGCCACACGGCTTTTGGAAGCTAAAAGATGTACGGAGATTTTGTTAGAAGTTTTTAGTCTAACATACGAAACAGCTCCATATGCTTTAATGCTTGCATCTGAGAACGTGTGTATTTCACACTCTGGACAGTTCGCACTTTCACACTCCAGGCATATCGAGGGATCTGAAGCTCACTTAAGGAAGACGCTTCTGAACACCACAGTTCAAACTTCTCTCTAATATCTGGCAATAACTCTTCGTCCCAGTCTGTTTTTCGTTGCCATATTTCTTGAAATAAAATTTTAAATCTTATGGTGAAGGGGGATACAAATCCCAAAGGATCAAATATCCTGCCTGCAGCCATCAACAAAAATCGTTTAGTATTTTTCCTCTTTTGAAGGAAGTCTAAGAGACCATGTGAACGAAGACTATATATAAGGTAGTCATTTTGAGAATCCCATAAAAGTCCCAAAACACGATGTGGATGGTTCACGAAATCGTCCATATTTAAATGATCAAAATGCTCCAACTGCCATTGTTTCATTAATTTACAGTCATTCGAAATCCACTTCCGCAGGTTCATTCCTGCGTCACTCATGATTTTTGCCGCTGTGCTCGACAAATCAAATGCTGATTCTACATCATCTTCGCCAGTGACGAGATCGTCCACATAAAAGCAGTGATCAAGAATCCGCACAGTATCGGGATATTTTTCCACGTATTTCTCTATATGCGTCTTGATAGTTGCAGCCAAGAGAAACGGAGACGCGTTCACACCAAAAAGAACTCTATTGAATCTATACACGTTCACACCATTTTCTCCATTATCTATAAGGAATCGAACTACGTCCTTATGATTTGGAGCCAAAGAAATTTGAAGAAATGCTTTCTCCACATCAGCTAAAATAGCTATTTTGTTCGAACGGAAGGATATCAATAAGTCTAAAATATTGGGGTTCAAATTGACTCCTTGAAAAAGGCAGTCATTTAATGAAAATTGTTTTTCCTCGTGAGCACTAGCGTCAAACACTATTCTCAGTTTGGTCGTGAGAGATTCGTTTTTTATTATCACTTGGTGAGGAAGATAAAACACTGGGTTATTCGTTGGAACAAAAGGATTTGTTACTTTCTCAATTATTCCCTCATCTAAATAATTCTTTAAAACCTTACAATACTCAGAATACAACACTTTATCCCTTCGCATTTTTCTCATAAGACTTTCGAGTCGTCTTTTCGCAAATTAAAATTATCACTCAAATCATTACTGTCTCTTTTCCACGGGAGTTCTACCTCATATCTACCATTTTAAAGCGTACTCTCTGCTTAAAATTTTCTAAGCTAATGTCCTCTTCACTACTACAATTCTCGTCTTTGACACCAATAGATTCTAACTCCCAGAAAGTCTTTAATGTTGTGTTCAAATCACTATCTCTGATTAAGCCACAATGAATATTATTATTCCTCACTTCACCTACACTTCCGCTAGCGACATATCCGAACACAGTATTTTGTAAGAGTAGTCGAGAATCCCCACAATAAATTTGGCCTGGTCTCAGTAATTCGTAAAATATTTCCGCGCCTAATAACACATCAATTTTACCAGGAATATTAAATTTATAATCAGCTAGTTTAATTTCGTTTGGAATATCAAATGGAACATTTATTATTTTTGATGGAGTCAAATCAGTTATCCTTTTTACAACTAATAAATCTAGTTGTTTTTCGAAACTTAAATCGTCATTGTTTATGGTGGCGGAAACACCCCCAGTTATTGTCATTGTTGACTCATTCAAACAAGATACTAACAAATTAATTTTCTCATTTTTTAATTGTAATCTATCCGCACAATCCTTGGTAATAAAATTTGACTGACTCCCCACATCTAAAAGCCCTCTCACTTCATGCAAGATGCCAAATCTATCCTAAGGTAACACTGGACGCTACTGAGTAAAACTGTTTTTGTTTTATTTTTAAGAAGTTGGTAGCTACGAACGACTTTCTTCATTCTCAGTTAGGGGGAAAGCGATGTCATCTGATTCTCTCTGCCCCACAAATCGGGTGCTCTGGGTGCTCTCCCTTCAACTCTTTGTGAGGGTACTGAAGATTTATTGTTCGTTTGGGGGAAGTGAATAAGGTGGTTATGTGGCTTTCCACAGAAGCAGTTCCTCGCCCTGCACCTTCTAACATTGCAGTCCGAAGAAAGACACTTGAAACACAGATAATTGGATTTCAAGAAATCCACTCTTTCACTGACGCTGAGAGATTTAAATTTGGGGCATAAATACAGCGGGTGGAATTCGTTTGATTTACAACAAAAACATTTCACATTTTTAATAGAAGAAAAGTTAACACTTGCAATATTTTTTGAACCACGATGATTATAGACATCATTACGCTTATTTTTGGAAATAAACTTTGTTCTCTTTAATTTTTCCCCTGGATGATATAAAAATATCACACTCACGACCCAACTCTTGTGGTTTATACCACATTTCGCTTTGTTTAATGCCAATATGCGCACTTAATTCTCTGTCTAATGTCTCTATTATCTTATCTGATATAATTAACTCACAAACTGATTTAAAATCGTTTACCTCCCGCAACTGGCAATAGTAATTGAAATTTGCGCTTAATCTGGACGCAAATTGAACATAACTTTTGTTATGTAATTTTTGAGCTTTTTTAAACTAATTTAAGCATTCATAGGGGGTCGGTTGAAATTCTTTTAACACAATTGCTTTTAGTTTATCATAATCACCTAAATCCTCTTCTCGAAGATAAACCATTAAATTATTTGCTTTTTCTCCTAGTATATTCAAAAGAATTTCGGGTTTTAATTTCTCAGGAACATTTTAGTTTAAATGCCTTTCAATAGATTGAAAAAATAAATTAAACGACTCTGCTCTTTGTGGTACTGGGATAGTTAAAATTTTAATACTCTTTATTAAACTTTCAATATTATACTCGGTTGTTATTATTTGATTTTCCTTTGTAAAGGTACATTTTTACTCGATTGATTATGTAATTTTGCTATTCTAGCTCCCTCTCTAACTGTGACAGTTTAATTTTTTCAATTTCTAATCTATTTTCTTCCTCCAACGCCCTTCTTTCGTTTGCATTTCTTTTATCGTTTATTTCCCCCAACACACAATCAATAATAGTCTGATACGTTTCTTATCATTGTTGTAAATCTCACTCTCCTGTATTCTCCTTAAATCCAAAACTTTAGCATTATCAGGTACATCTAATTTTAACTCCTCTGCAATAGTCCTCAATTCATCCTTTTTAAATTTACCGATACTCATTTTCACAAAATAAAAAGTTATCTCAATCACAAATAAAGCACAAATAAATCACAAAATAATTATTTCGATCACAAATTTAAGTTATCTCAACCACAAAA